>BPLR01010793.1:0-131598 GCA_021605095.1 Caerostris extrusa
GCGCCAAATATGTAGCTGCGGTTGGCGCGTGTGCTCTTTATTGGCACAACTGTTGCCAAGGTACCGTTAATACGTAAGTACCTTTTTTTTTAAAATTATATTCTGTAGTGTGAAGTCAAGTTGGCGGCACATTCTTATTCAATTCCTTCTATTAGCTCACACTCCCGCTATATGTATCTTGTACAAATTTCCAATCGTTCATAAAATGCTTTTCATTCATCCACTCAAGTTCACATGCATTTTTTTAAACTTGTAGTGGATGATACTTGATGTCAATACAGTTTTTTACAAATATTAATTCAGTAATTAAATTTAATTAATTCATTTTAGTTTTTTAGATTTAAGTTGCATATATCTACCAATAGAGGGCGCCAGATAAACTTAAAAAATGAATGAAAATTATTTACAAAGGACTTTCTACAATAGAGTGAAATAAAAGTAGGAATTGACTTAAAATATTTTTTTTTATATTACTTCGTTTTTAAGTAGGAATTGGTTGCTTTTACGTGCAGATATTACAGCTGTGACATGGACGTAAACAGCCAATTGAGCGTTGCTGGTTCAACAAGAGTTCTTTGATTAGCTGGAGTAGCGGAGAGGTGAGCGAGCCTCGAATCAAACCCACTAGCAATGGGTCTGGTTGTAGAAACAATGCTTTCTTTCAGGTTAGCTTATTCTAATCGCTTCTGGCGGAATGATTAGGTTGTGTGATTTTGTGAATTCGTCCACCGAACCAGAACTGCAGCGTCCGGAAATAAAAACTCCTGTTTTGAAAAATTTCTTTTTCTAACTTCCTGATGGGTGCTCGGAGATGTAAATGACTTCTTTTCCAAACGCCCAACAACACATAAACAATTTCGATTCCAACAAATCGGTAGATATGAGTGACTCCTTCAGCCTTGCGAATTTATTCCTGACTCGAATTGCAATTTTTTGTAAAGAGGGAAGAACTGTCTTATTTAGTCATTTATTCCTAAAAAATAAAACCATCTGCAACCATTTTACTTTATGTATTCAGTAATTGCATTTATATGTTTTTTTAGAAGATTTATTATCTTATAATAAATCTTTTTTTTTTATTTGAGACCATATGACACTCAATCAACACATAGGTAGTAGATTCAACATTACCCAGGACTTTTAGTAGGAGGCTTGCTATGCCTATATTTTTCCTTCAAATTTCTAACAAACTCGGGTGATATTGGGGAGAGGGGAGGGAGGACTTTCACTTTTCTTTTAAGGGAGTCCATGAAGCTTAGCTTGTAGAACTTCGAATTTCTTGGCAGAGCTTCCCAATTCTGAAACCAAATGTGCTATCGATCGGTTCCAGATTATTTTCCCAATGATATAGAGCCGTATAAAGGTTTGCGATTTTAAAAAAAAAATAACGAATATTCATAATATCCAATTTATCGTAAATATCCTTTAGCTATAATTAGCTTAATATCCCAATACATAAGAAGACAAAATTACCTGAGGTTCTTTTATTAAATAACATTATAATTTACGCTACAAAGAAATATATTTAATCTTTCAATAAACATTTATTTTAATGGCTTTATTATCAAGTAATTACTTTACAATTCCACATGCACATCTACGCGTACTCACACATACATACATAAATATACACACGTATACATCCATCCATCCATACATACATACATACAAATGAACACATATACATGCAAACATGCACGCATACTTACAGACATTGCATACACATACACTTGATACATACAACCACATACTCATACTAAACAGATACACACATACATACAAACATATATATGTATGTGTGTATCTGTACATGTATGTGTATGTGTCTGTATGTCTAGTATGTATGTATCTGTATGTATGTATGTATGTATGTATGTATGTATGTATGTATCTAGTCTGTATGTATGTCATGTCTGTATGTATGTGTGTATCTGTACATACAAACATATATATGTGTGTATGTGCATGTATATATGTATGTATGTATGCATATACATACATACATCAATACACACGCATATGGACACACACTTTCCTTTCAGATGTTTTTCTTGAAATATTTTCTATGGCATATATATATGTATATATATATATAGAGAGAGAGAGAGAAAGGTTACTTTAACGTCTCAATCTAATGTTTGTATATATCATTAAGCATATTATTTAAGACATTCATAAGGATTTATATTTATTTCTTTACAACAATTAATATTACTGAAATATTAAGCCCTTATATATTTTTGCAAATTAGATTTTTTAAACGTGTTTGAATGCTTACTTTACTATTTAATAATTATTAATATAAAATGAAATCTAAAATTAAAATGCAAACACAAAGTACAGGATATACGTTATACAAAGTACAGGAATACGTAACACGTTAATTAGATAAAGTATGCAAATATTGTGCTTAATATAACTATCAACATCATCATTGGCGCAACAGCCCAGGGTAGGCCAAGGCCGTCTACCGACTGGTAGATTTCGAGACGAGAGATGTTTTTCTTTCTCACGGGGTAGAATTGTCAGCTCTACGCCCAACGCTCAACAGTCATTTGAAACCGGGACCTACGGCTTAAAGTGGATTCCGAACCACTACAAACACCCATGGCATCGCCGGTTCTCGAACCCGAAACCTGTGGTACCGAGCGCCAGAGCGATAGCCACTCGGACATTCAGGCCCTAATATAATTTTACTCAATTAATTATTCTATTTATATACTCTCAATGAAAAAAAAAACATTTTGAAAATTAATTTGCCAGGATTGGAAAATGGTTGTGAATCGAAAATATTTAACTGCAAATATTTGAAAAAATAAGCGAATTACGGAGCGAAAATAAAAAAAAAAGACAGATTTATCGTTTAAAATTGTGATTTTCTTATATTTACATTAGAAGAAAAAGGGCCGAGTGGCTAGCGCTCTGGCGTTCGGTACCACACGGCTCGGGTCCCGGCGGTGCCATGGATGTTTGTAGTGGTTCGGAATCCTCTTTCAACCGTAGGACCCGGTCTCATAGGATCGTAGAGCGTTGCGGAGGTAGTGTTACTCCGCGTCCGTGGCTTATCTTCAAGTTACACGCACCCCCTGGGTAATGCAATGTGAGTAATATTGGTGCAGCGCTTACCAAAGCATCCAAGACAGCTGTCTAAGTGTTTGTCAGCTGCATTAAAAAAAACACATTAGAAGGAAAAAAAAATTAAATCATACGAAAGCATTTACCTTAAAATTGGAAAAGAATTAAATGGGATGAAGGCATTGAGATTTAAAGCACTTTTGATCTTATCAAAATTTTTAAAATTAAGGCGTTAAGAAATAAAATGTTTATGGCTTCGATAAACTTTAAATGCAGGAATTCCTGGTTATTTAGAGACCCTCTCAATTATGAAGCAGAATTTCTCGTATTTCAATTTTAGTACAGAAAGGGGTACTTACGTATTAACGGTACCTTGGCGACAGACTTGGCGTTTTTAAGTGTCGCCAATGTAACAGCTGCGGATTTGGAGGTTTTTAAGTGGCACCAATGTAACGGCTGCAGATTTGCTGAGTTTTGACGCCATTTTGTAGTGCTACGAAAATGCTTATTTGGGATTTGTCAGAAACAGAAAAAGATGCAATTTTATTTTTTCAGGAGCGAAATATTTTAACAAAACCACGAAAAGACTGTTTTGAATCCATGTTAAACTCTATATCGGCCTGTTTTCCACTGAAATCCGTTTGACTACTTTGTGTTTAAATGAAGTGTTTTTGACTAATTTGTGTTTCAATACAGTGTTTTGAATTTTGAAAGCGTTTTGATTTTAAATGAAGTGTTTCATATATATTTTATTATTTGGAACAAAAATTTTAAGTGTAGATTGGCGCCACTTAAAAACCGCCAACTCTGTAGCTGTGGTTGGCGCGTTTGCACTTTATTGGCGCAACTGTCGCCAAGGTACCGTTAATACGTAAGTACCCTGAAAGTTCCACACTGCAGTACAAAAATAAAGAAATCAAACATTTGCTGATAAGGAATTTTTTTCATTATATACTTATTTTTTTTTTTTTTTGTTTTAAATTTAAATGCATTCAAAATGTCTTCCATGTTAGATATAATGTTTAAAAATTCCCATTTAATAATATTTAATTCTATTTAACCTTTCAAAGCGTTTAATTGAACTCAATCCTATAAACCGAAAATATGATTTGCACCTTTCATTAGTTTATTTTCACTCTATTGCAGAAAGTCCTTCATAAATAATTTTCATTCATCATTTTTTAGTTTATCTGGCACCATGTATTGGTAGATATAGGCAACTTAAAACTAAAAAAAAAAAAAAAAAACTATAATTAATGAATTAAATTTAATGAATGAATTAATATTTAAAAAAAAAAGGTACTTAAAAAAGGTAAGATTGGCGACAGACTTGGCGGTTTTTAAGTGTCGCCAATCTAACGTCGCGATTCAAAACAGGTTGGCGCGTGTGCTCTTTATTGGCGCAACTGTCGCCAAGGTACCGTTAATACGTAAGTACCGAAAAAAAAAACTGTATTAACATCCAGTGTCATCCACTACAAGTTAAAAAAAAATGTATTTGAAGTTGAGTGGTGGAATAAAAGTATTTTATGAACGATTGAAAATTTGAACAAGATATATATAGGGAGAGTGTGAGCTAATAGAAGGAATTGAAAAAAAAAAAATAAAATCACAAATAAAGTGTTCCAAAAATGCCAGACAAAAAAAAATTATGTTGTACACTACCGAATCATTAATATTCTGAGATGCGCGGAGGTGTAATTTGTAGAAGATATAAACGAATCGATTTGAAATCTGAATGGGAAGCAGCGTGGGGTGGA
This sequence comes from Caerostris extrusa, assembly GCA_021605095.1. NCBI lineage: Eukaryota > Metazoa > Arthropoda > Arachnida > Araneae > Araneidae > Caerostris > Caerostris extrusa. Next base: position 4,836 of record BPLR01010793.1, read on the forward strand.
CTACAAATTAATTGACAAAAAAAAAAAAAGGTGTTACAGTTGCTGGTATAAAAGCGAAGATGACGTAGTTAATAGCGAGGCGACAAAATACCAGGTGTCCATCAAGGCTCATCCGTCGAATGCGAAATCACAGGGCGGAGTTAAGTTTAGATGCGGGGATGATGGATCAGCGAAGTTTAATTGGAAGGAAGGTGTCAATCACCGCGAAACAGTGCATGCGAAATGAGAAGAGAGGTGTTGCGACTGGACACGTGCAGTTGTAAAAGCATTCGATTGGTCGAAAGTTTATGGAGGACGGCTTTGTAAGCAGCCGGAGTCTGTGACGGTAGAGGATCGCCGGACATCGGGAGAATTATGCGAGATTTATGGGTGGGAAAAGAAACAAGGCGGCTTCTTTTTAAGAATTGCAGCACGAGATGGAGAGATCCATAAAGATATTTTCGATGCTCTGGAAATTCCTTCCATTAAAAATTTTATTCGTGAGCTCGCATTTCATTTTTATAATAATATTCCTAATACTCTGCTCAAGCGCTTTCCTGATTATGTCATTACTCTGCCCATCAATAATAAACTCCACTGAACATTTTAACTCAATAATATTTTTATCAGCTCTCTCTATTTGTTATTTTATTTATCCTATATTTGTACTTAAATTCCAATTTTTTTTCCTTTTATGTATACTGAGCACTGAACATTTTAAGTAAATAATATTTTTATCCGATCTCTCTCTATTTGTTATTTTATTTATCCTGTATATGTATTTAAATTCTAATTTTTCTTTTTCTTTTATATATACTGAGCAAGCCCTATATCTCTTACACTGTCATCCTCTATGTCATCATCCAGATAGAAGTGCATGGCAGTGAACGCTGCCAATAGACTCGTTAAAATCAAATTGTTGAGGGGGAGATTCAACATAACGCACAGAAAGTACCATTCCAACATAAACAATTAATTATTAAGGTATGAAACATTTTGTTGTGCTACATTATTGTCAGTATCAACTTTTATACACGTATACAAAACTGAAATCTTATTTTTTTACTAATACTTTCTCTCGCACCGTTCTACCCCCTGGATTTTGTAAACATCTTAACACATCGCTATCGAAAGCAAATTTAAGGTGAGTCACTATCTTCGAGATGTTATTCTCTATTTATGTCTAAACGGATGGCACCTACGTCAAGGCGGTCGTCATCATCAGGAAGCGGAAGATTCTGTTGTTGTCATGATAGAGATGTCGCAATGCGTCAATCGCATCACGACTATGAAGACGTCGATTCACAAACGAGTCATTTTCAGTCAGAAAAGATATCAACGACACAAGTCATAATGCCATTTACAACACGTTAAGATTTAAGCAGGAATAAAAATAGGACTTTTTCTAAGAATACATCATGCACCATAGGGTGGCGAAGGGTCGAGAAGCTGGCGCTCTGGGGCTGGGAACCACAGATTTCGGGTTCGAGTCCCGGTGGTGCCATGGATGTTTGTAGTGGTTCGGAATCCACTTTAAACCGTAGGTCCCGGTCTAACAGGATCGTTGAGTGTTGTGGGTGTAGTGCTACTCCGCGTCCGTAACTTATCTTCAAACTACACGCACCTCCTGTGTAGTGCTAAGTGAGTAACGTTCAGTGCGGCGCTTGCCTTAAGGCATCCAAGACAGCTGTCTAAGTGTTTTTCAGCTGCATTAAAAAAGGAAATTATGCTACGGAGTATCTTTAAAAGAAAATAAATGCTTTGTAAGAGTCATGGAAATTTCTTATGAAAAGCTTGTGCATATCATTATCACACTTTCTACAACTCTCATCCTCCTTTGACGTCATTTGAGAGACAGACATTTCTTTCTGACAGCAAAGGGAAAACCTAATGACAACACTCTAATATTTATGGATGCGCATTGCTGAATACGATAGGATGCTACCAAATTATTGCGAAAAGTGCAATTTTTTTCTCCAGAAAATCGCATATAGATAGGAAAATCATCATCTTTGGCGCAACAGCCCAGTGTGAACCAAGGCCGTCTGGTAGATTTCGAGACGAGAGATTTTTTTTTTTTTTACGGGGTAGGGTTGTCAGATCTACGCTCGACAGTGGATTCCAAACAACTACAAACATCCATGGCACCGCCGGGACCCGAATCCCAAACCTGTGGTACCGAGCGCCAGAGCGCTAGCCACCCGGCCATTCAGGCCCTAGATAGGAAAATAATAGATAAAAATAACTTCGTTTTTCTTAAATTTCCGTAGAGGTCTTTTGTGTTGCTCGAAGACAGAAAAATACTTTTTAAAAGTTGATCTGGTGATAGCCAAGGCAAAAGAAAATCGTTTGGCACTCTCCAGCTTTTTTTTTTTTTTTTTTTTTTTTTAGATTGCCGTTATGCGTTTTGGATTGTACATTAAATTCTTAACTTTATGGGTATCCTGTCTCTGTATCAGATCAGCTGATTCTTTTCCCTGTTCCTTCTGTTTACTCCGAGTACCACGCAACAAGCAAAATAATATTTTGAAAATATATCATGAAAAAAAAAAACTCCTCCCTTTTGTATAGTGAACGGGCAAATCGTAAAGCTGTCAGAAGTTTCTGTAGTAATTATTCATATGGAGGTACGGGGTATTTACCCCTGGCAATCCAACAAAACATTTGCCGTTACGCTGCGATGAGAACACACATCCTAAATCACTGCCCGTCTATTGGGACTCTAAAAGGAAGGAAGAAAATATCCTATTAATCCAGAATTGTAAAGAAGTCAAGTGAGAATGTCACCTAAGAGTAACACTCTTCCTTTAAGCTAACATAAACACAGTTTGCAAGACAACACATTTACAGTCATTTCTTTGTTATTACAGAGAAAAAAAAAAATGGATAGGATAAAATTGAATTTATTCTTAGACAAAAAGTTTTAATGTTTAATAATCACAATTCTTTGGTTGTTATATAGAAGCGCTTTTAATGCAGAGTGGATGCACTTTCAACATAATTTTATTTTAATACAGGCACGTAATTAGTATTTTGTAAAATTTCTATGCTAGATGTTGACTTTTTATTTCTTTTTAATTTACAGGATTTATAACCGAAAATAGTCCACCGTTTCCTCTCAACAGAACTTAACAAGTAAAATGTTTTATTTTAGCTGGCAATACCGTATCATATCTCAATCGACATGTAAATGAGTATCAGTTTCCTCGAAAAGTCCTTCCTGAAGGCAATGTTCTCCTATTATTAGTCGTGGATAGGCTTCTCGTGCATGCGTAAGAGAAATAAAATGACCGCTGATGTGCAACGAAGAAACATGCTTAAATGCCACAATGTAAAATTTATGCGTTAGATGGTGATCTCTTATTTATCATCTCTAAATGCAAAAGAAGGTCGATTCGTGGTTTATTTGTAATGTGTGGGACAAGCAGGCACAAGGGCTCAGATGATTGCCGCAATGCTTTTGACACAGAGACACGACGGTATTTGTGTGCAGTAGTGCTTCAGCGTATCGCATGGACAGACGGGCTACAGGATGAAAGTTTTTCGTATTTTCCAGCCCTCTGTGAAGACACACAGGTTTTGTAATCCTATAGTAAAAAGGGAAAGAAATTCCAATAGCTGTTAACTTCAAAATACACAGAATTGAGACTATGTGTTGAAGTGATACGTTATTATTATTTTTTTTTAATGCAGCTGGCAAACACTTAGACATCTGTCTTGGATGCCTTAAGGAAAGCGCTGCATAGACGTTACTCACTTTGCATTACCCAGGGGGCGGGTGCAACTTGAAGATAAGACGCGGAGTAACAATGCCTCAGCAACTCTCTACGATCCTGATAGACCGGGACCTTGATATTTGCAAAAACAAATTTTATTTCATTCTAAAATGTGAAATTTTACGAATAAAAAAAATGAAAACTTGTCTTTGAATATTTATATTCTTCATTTCTTGGTTCGTAGAATGCCAGATTTTTTTTTTTTTTTTTTTTTTTTTTTTTTACTTTCCGTGATTTTCTGATCTTCCTAAACTCACTGATAGGAAGGCTTCGAATAAGCCAATTGAATATGAATTGCAATTTCGTAAAAAAAGAAATTTGAGGAAAAATTATTATGTTGATTGTTTTTCAAAAATAAAAACAGAAACAGCTAGCACAGTCTCATGTTGAAATGTTCACAATTATATCAAATTTAACTGATGTCTCTGTAGCCTCTGTTTTAAGTAGTAAGAAGACATTTCAAAACTTATTAAAATAACCGCAATTAATAAAGCTTTCTTCTAAAAAAAAAAAAGGAGACCGAACAAGTAGGATGACTTAATTTTTGAAATTTTGGATCATTCCCGGGTTATATTTATTTTTCCGAATTGTAAATGGATTATTTTTAGCCTCGCATTTTTCTGGGAGAGTAATGTTATCCTTTGATAAAGGAATTCATATTGTTCGTGAAGTATATTGTGGGTGGTTATAACGCATAATACAGGCAAATGGGACAAGTTTCTATGCTTTATTTATGTTTATGCATAGGGTATGTAGTATGGATTTTAAAGTTTGAAAAAACATTAAAAGGATTACTGTTTTATTATTATCAATTGCAACTTGTATTGCTTTGAGGACAAATGCACCCCTCCTCTCTGTCTTTATTTTTAATTTATTTTATTATTATTATTTTTTTATTTTTTTTGCAATTACAAATCTTTTAATCGCTATTCCATATATTGAAATTAATATATTTTTAATTTCAAAATGAAAAGGGCATTCACCTTCCGAATGAGGAAAGTGAATTTTCCGCGTTTATTAAAATGAAAATGTCCCGTTGTTGTTTGTTTGGTGATAAACATAACGGGAAACAATCGCACTGTTTGTTTTGGCTCATCCGAAGGGTGAACGCTTCAGAAAGAGCTGAGAGTTATAAATTAACAAGTAATATATAAAAAAATTTTTTAAGTCAATTCCACTTTTTTTCACTGTAAAGTCCTTTATAAATATTCCTCATTCATTTTTTTAAGTTTATCAGGCGCCATCTATTGGTAGATACATGCAACTTAAACTAAAAACTAAAATTAATTAATTTAATGACTGAATTACTATTTGAAAAAACTGTATTCACATCCAGTGTCATCCACCACAAGTTCGAAAAAATGTATTTGAATTTGAGTGGAGGAATGAAAAGTATTTTATGAAGGATTGAAAATTTGAACAAGATATATATATAGAGAGAGTGTCAGCTAATAGAAGGAATTGAAAAAAGCTACCGGCTTTCCGATATCTGTTTAGGATTTTTCAAACTATTCATTTTGATATGTTCTAATGTTTATGTTTTTAACTGGTAAACGGTTGCCAGTTTCGGAATGTGTGAGATGTTGAATTATGGGGAGATAACGGACTTGTTAAAAAGAGAGAATTTCAACGTGTAGTTTCAACCATGTTTAAAATGCAGTTTTTTAACCACAAAATGATGGGTACTGTTTTCGAGAGTGGGTTTTTTCGTTTCATTGATCTGTTTGGTTTCCCCTTGTCCTCGATTCTTTTCAACGTTTCTTACAAGTTAATTTTTTTAATTTCTTTCACGAGCTATTCTAATGGGTTTTAAATTTCTTTCACATGTTAATTATTATGTAATTAATTCTTTAAATAAGGTAAAAAGAGTTCTAAATGATCGTCTGGTAACAGCAAATACCATTTTATTTCAAAGTTAAAATGAGATTTTTCAAGAAAAAACAATTATTTGGAATTCTGTAGTTTTTATTCTTCAAAGGTTGTTGCTAGCAATTTGTTCTTTTGCATTTAACTCTAAGTTTTGTGGTTAACCCGTAAATCGTCCCATCCGATTATTATTTTTTTAGATGTTGTTTTTATGAGTAGAATGGGGAAAAAGGGAATTAAAGGCAATATTAAAAGTAGGAAAATTCTATGAAAATAAAAATTATAGTCAAACTTAAAAGATCAATTAAGAGAAGAAGTGTTTATATTATTTATTTACGAAATTGAAAATAAAAAATCAACAGATTTTCAAGAAGCTAGAGGGACCACCGTTTTGTTAAAAGATGTTGTGCTAGTGAAAATTGTAGGAAATTTAAATGGTCTCTTTTCTTTTCACCACACCTAACCCTATACCTAGGGCCGTATACACGTTAGAAAGGGGAGAGCGAAACATCAGTGGGCCTCAAGAAATAAGCTTTCCCACACATACTGAGGGAAGGTCAGTGCATTCCGGGAGGACTTGGATAAGCACTGCGTATTTGTATGTTGTATGGGAGAAAACCGGGCTGCCTGACGATCGATGTGAAACGGTTTTACACCTGTGGCCACAATGTCCACTGAGTCTCCTCGTTTCTGAAAACAGTGGCTACAATAATGCCGGCAGCGGATGCGAATTTCAGTCTTCCTGCACGCTATCTGCGAACGCTGCCCCTGCGATACGAAACGGCCCATTGAATCTTCTTCAAAATATGGCGGATGAAAAAATTCCAAAAATCGACGTTTCTGATATATTTCGAAACCCTCCCTCACTACCCCCTCAAAAAAGGAAGGGGTTCAATTTAGGTCACCAAAATGTTTGCTGAAATAGGCTGTGGGGATAACAGGGTTTTGTCCATATTGACATAGGATTGGGCTGTTATTCCTATGTGCTTGATGCTATGTGTTATTCCTATGTGCAAATGATATGGAATAAAATTATAGTTTAAAAAAAATTAAAAAACTCGCTTTTAGAGTTAATCAAACTAAAAAAAAAGTAAAAAATAATTTTGGCATAAGAATAAAATTACTGACGAGAAAATGAATGTCGCTGTTCCAAAAGCATGGGGTGCTCGATATCAATCGTTATAATTTTTTCACTGGTTTCATTCCGAAATGCAGAGTTATTTAAAAAAATGTCATACAAAGCACCTCACGCATTTAGAACAGTGACGTTCATTTTCTCGTCAGTAATTTTATTCTTATGTCAAAAATTATTTTTTACTTTGATTAACTCTAAAAGCATGTTTTTTAAACTATAATATTTAAATTAGGTACCGGTACGGAGGACTGGAACTATAGTTCTTACAATGATTTAATTGTGAGTAAAACAAAGACTAAATGCGAATCTGCGAGCCATCCAGGATTCGAACAGGGAATCTCCTGATCCGTAGTCAGGCGTGTTATCCGTTGTGCCACTGTCCCACGCAGGTCTGAACGTCTTAGGTACTTTCATTCTACATGGGTTAAATTGCTCTTCATAAAATCACTCATCCTGGCGATCCTAATCATGATGAGATAATAAAGTCATCAAAATATTTTAGTGTCGTAGGTCCTTGATAAGTCTACAACGTTTAAATTAAATCTGATCGCTTAAAGTAGGGCAAAATCGAGCCCAAAGAGTCAGTTACAAACAAACATACAGGTGAAACTAATAAAGGCGTATTAAAAAAGTAGGTTAGAGGATGATTTAAAAAGCTTCGATTAATTGATTTGAAGAGGCAGTCTAAAAATAGAAACAATTCGATATCGGCAGGAGTGATAAAAATTAAAAATCTTCGCCCGAAGGCGATTGGACAACGCCCGCTGTTTTATCACGCGTCTCGACTCCTCCCACTCTTCGTGAACGCTCTCTCTCGAGACATATAGTACTCGTGAGAATCGATGCATCGTTTAGAGGTCCCATCGATGGCATCGTTATCTCGCCTCGCAAAAGGAATCTGCCGCCATTCAGCGAGCACTGCCGATTATAAGGAATGAACCAATTTTGACCGGATTGATCCGAGATGACATCGGGCCAGTGAGATAAGACTCGGTGTCGTTTCCTCACTTTGCCACCACAATCCTTCCAGCATTTAAAGTTGGAAGTCATGAATAAAAGAGATAGATACATCTCGAGTGAGATCATTTAGCAAAAGCTTCTGCCTCTTTAGGGCATCCGAGGTTCACAGATGGAAATGAACTGACTTGTGCGTGGAAGGTTGCAGCGAGCTGAACTTGCTAAGAACGAGGACACAAGCAATTAGTTCAAGAGTCTGCAAGTTCATTACCTTCGCATGTTCGTGTACAAAAATCGTGCTTTGCACCAATCGACACTTAATATACACATTTTAAAATTAATTTCAATTTTAAATTTAAAAATTCATAAAAGGAAAATGGGTTTCCCCTGTTATCATTTATGTTTATTCGTCACGAGGAAATATAGGAATGCACTGCAATGAATTAACTAAATTTTTTGATTTTTTGAATTGTCGTTATGCAATGGGAAGGTAAAAGTGAAAATTCGAATTCGAAATGGATGATGGAAATGGAACAGCATTGTAGGCACCTTTCAATTATTACAGAGTTCTGGCGCACGGTTTAATATCTTCCGATGCCTAGGGCTAGTTCAATATCTGGCACCTTTAGCTAGTGTAATATCTGGCGCCTTCGGCTTATAACATTGTAATATCTTTGCTTTCATTATTGATGTGAATGAAGAAGAATTTTTGCACTGGTAGGAGTGGTTTTTCACTCAAAGTTTGAATTTTGAGTAGTTGTTTACAAGGTTTTCCCGATTATTTATGGAGGAGAAGACTATTTACGAATTATATTTACGAAGGAGTTTTTCAAACAGGATTGACACTAACATAATTGTTTATCGGAAATTTTACTTCCAAAAAATTTTAATTTCTTTCAAAAAAAAAAAAAAAAAGTGTTCGTTTATTTATGTTTTATTTGAAGGGGGATGTGTTTAGATGAATATCACATTATTTTTTTGGAACTAAAAGAATTGTGTTCTGTACAACAAACAAAACCGTACCGAAAGTGTTGTGTGCAGGGGAAGATAAATTTGTAGGCTGAAAATTGTTTCTGTTGTGCTCGAGAAACAGGGAAAGAGATTGCGAACCTCCCTTAAGGAGAGAACATTCCAAATTGCGATAACACACTGTGGGTACAGGTTGAGAGCCCCCCTTCCAAGGTACACCCTATGTAATGCCGAATCTAGTACATATTTGCTCTAGTGACAAATGGCCACAAAGCACCAACCCTTTGAAAACAAAAAGCAAGAACATTATATTTCTTAAACATACAAACCTACTTTATATAAATATATATATATATATATTATATATATATATATATATATATAAAGACGTTTTATTCATCGTGAAGCAGTGATGGAGGCGAAAATTCGTATAGTGTACGCAAGAAAAACAGGAATATTTTCAGACTGCGATCTTCAATCGCGGGCAAAGGAAAATGTGTTTATATGCACTATAGATAACATGCAACAACAGATAATACAATTATGATCGAAAATCAATCGACCCATTAATAACCTTTTAATCAATGAGGTCGCATACTTGTCATTGCAGATACGAGTCGTCCAATTCCTTTTCTACAAATACAATCCCAGTAAATGATCAAATTATCAGCCATTGTCACTTTTACACAAACTAACGTGGCGACACTTCTTAGCGCCCATCGTAGTAGTGCAACCTCTTGTTATCATTTTTTTCAATTCATGCACAACTGTTATTATTGTATGCATGGAATTTCAGCTTTTCAAAATGTGGTGACATACTAGTATATTCCGTACTCCATCTCGGCTGGATAATCAGCTCAACAATTTTCTAGGCGATTCATCAAGCGTTTATTGAAATTTCTTCTGCGATCCCCGCACTTCACTTCAGACCAGTTTTTAAAGGTACCCGTTCGACGCCTGTCAATTGCAGCACTCCTTTTCTTCCCTAAACTTGGATTCGTCAACTTGCTTGTTGTGATTTTCTTTACACTGGACGATCCTATTCTTTTTCCTCTCATGACAACGCCAGGACAGACGAATGGCGTCTTTCTTTTTATACCCTTGTTAATAGAATTAAAAGGAATGCTTTGGGGCTGTGTGATTGGAGGACGCGCGACATCCCCTGTGGAACATGAGTTGAACTACAGGTTCACATGTAATGTAAGTAGGACTTTTTGATGGGTTAAAAAGTTATTTTTAATTCTTTTTGGATCATACAGTAGGAAGCAATAATACGTCACATAAAATATATTTACAGATCTTAGTCAATAAAAAAGATGAAAAATTTGCTATAATGGCCAATTGGCTAGCCCTCTAGCCTTTGGTGACACACACTTCAGGTTCGAATCCTAGCAGAGGGATTATCTGTGAATGCTTCCGAATCCACTTTGAAACTGTAGGTCCCGGTCTAATGAGCCCTCGTGTGCACAAAATGACAATAGAGCGACAAACCAAACCAAACATAGTATATTATTATCCTAGATCCCATTCAATGACTCTTAATTTCCAGTTCTGGACAAGAGTTGGAGAAGTAGGGACTCCCTTAAAGGGGTGGCTTTTTTAAAAATAAGACACAAAACGAAAAGCTCCCAACCATCGACCAGACGTTGTTAGAGAGACTCACTTTATCGATCTTTAATCTGGAATTGGCAATCAATAGATAAAGACAGAAGAAGTCAAAAAAGATAGTTTATATCAAAAAATTGTTCAATTCAACACATTTCCGAGCAAGGAAAGCGAATTTCACCCCGAATGTTAGCAACACCTTCCCGGCCTACGAGGCACCGAAAACGGTGGGCTAATTGAATTCGCGTTCCCTTTGCATATTGGAAAATCAAATTCCACTGGAAAAAAAATTGAGTTTTATATAATTTTGTCAGACATGATACTAGTATTACGCTATTCAAATCACCTTTAAAAAGTTTTAAAAGAAGCTGTGTACAACACTAGCAGATTTAACAATTTAAATGCATTATATAGTTGAAATAAAACGTAAAAAATAAGTAAATTAAATTGTTCGTAATTTTGTGATGCCCAAAATAAACTTTATTCATTTAAGAAAGTAAACTTCGAGAAGAAACAAACTAAGTTAAAGTTCGGCACACCATTACAGCATACTAAATATCTTTTCAAGATGCAAAAGGTTTCTTTACATGATTTTTTGTTATTTCAAAATTCTTTTCCGCGCATCCTCCTGCGGCACCTAGAATTATGCTGAAGCCTATTTTTAAATATTATTTTGATATGAAAATGCTGTTTTATGAAGGGCCCATGAGATATATTTTATAGTGCAATATTCGTTTCAAAAATAAGAATCTTGTACACTTAAACGATTTCTGAAGGATGAAGTGATGTTCCTTCTAAGTCTCAACCATACAAATGCCTAGTTTAATTTACATTCCTCAGTTTTTTCCACCCCGAGGAATCGCAGAGAGATATCGGAATGAAAACAGACACCTTTATTAATGATTATGTGGAGGTTTTCGGGGTATATTTACCCCATTGGTACTCCAGAAACAGGTACTTCCGTTCCCTTTGTCCACAGATGCCCAAGTATCATCTTACGACGAAGTCAGAGGCCGTCTCCATCCGTTCCCGGTCCTTATCTGAAACGGAACGTGTGGGCGGAGGATGCGCGGCCATCAGTGGCCCTTCAGATAACCGGACACGCTCTGATTCAAGCAAGAAACAACAAAAAAGCGCAGTCATTTATTCGACACACAAAACCAAAGGGACGCAGAATATGTTTTTACATTATTGAATGGCGGGTTTCCAGCTGCACATGTGCCCATCGAAAGGTGCCCTTTCTGAGCATTCCTTCGTGGATGGTCACAAATCTTACAACGGAAAGCCTAAAACGAACCGACTGAACACTATGTGCTGAATATATAAGATGGCAAACCGTAAAAGATTATTCGCATTTTAATCGTAAACTGAATAGAGCACCTTTGTGCTTCAAACGTAAACTTTTCTTCTGCTTGTCTTCAGTTGTTCTTAATACTTATTCGGTACTTTTTTTTTTTTTTTTGCACGAAAACGGAGAGTACCAGAATGTTTTGTAAGGGAGGAAAATACGAGTATCTTTAAAATTGTAAAAAATAATTTGTTGTTAATGAATTTTTTTTTTTTTTGCAGATAGTCAGTTTTGCAGATTGCAGTTCAGTCAAAATTGGTTTTATTTCGCACACATTCTAAATCCATTCATAAAGATCATGGCAGATGACATTACTATTTGGAGTTAGGGGTCGGTAGGAAACATTCGACTCTGAGTCTAATTTTCAGCTCGCCCCCCATCCTGTAGACATCACGAAACCATGGTATTAACTAAACTATCCGCACATGACGAATGCCTAAGAGATTCAGAACTCTCTGCTGTCATAATGGAGTACACATTCAGTGCCCTTTGAGAATAAGCCAGCAAAAAATCTAATTTTGAATGACTGACAACCCCTTTTCTAGAAAAAAATTATTCATTTGATTTAGAAAATTAAAATGTGTGTAGTAGAAGAGCATTGCGCATGAGTCTGCCCATGAATAGAGTAAATTATTTGAAAGGGACTAAATATCATGAATGTTGTAAACATTGAAAAAAACAAGACATGCCGAATGTAATTTAAAAAAAACATTTAAAATCACTTCACACATTTCAGAAATAATTGAAATTTTTCCCTTTTTCGACTTTCAAAAATGAACGCTTTTCTTAATGTGTTGAAAGCATCGTAACCTGTCATAAGAAAAGAAATAAAACAAAGTTCATTTCGTAGCTTTTAGAATGAAATCGACTCATTTCTTTTTCTCACAAGGCAAGAAATTCTTTTGGAAAGCTTTTGAACTAAGCTAGCATTTTTTCAATAAATAAATAAACAAAAAAAAAAATCTATAACACTAATATAATCCGTAATAACTTCCTTAGAGAAAAGAAAACTTTAATAAGAATCGGAATATCGGAAGACAATTTAATAACGTTTATTCTGCAGCGTACTATTTGCCGGTTTTTCATTTTCGATTCAATCCATAAAAGAATAGTTTTAGAATTAAGAATCGTTGAAATTTTTTAAATGGATTCCAATTTTGTCGAATAGATCGCGGATATTGCCATGAAGTAGAATCAAAGGGAATGCTTTTTTTCTTTACAGAACTTTGCTTTATTTCTTTAAAGTTATGCTGCTTAAGATTGATTTAAAAAAAAAAAAAAAATCAAATTTATTAATTTCAAAAATGAAGGATTTGATAGTAGAAAGAGTGCATGAATAGGCGATCAAGAAGTGTTAAGCAGGCGTAGTAGGTTTGGTTAAACTTTTTTGTACACTTTGTAATGCTTTTAATTGACTCGCAGGTATTAAGCAAAGAGATCGATTTAATAATTGTTATCTGAAGGGGAGAGCATTGCAGTCACTGTTTTGAAGCCCGGGCAGACTGGAGGAATAGATTGTTTTGCTTCCATTGTTAAATCGCCTCATTGGAGTTTTCTGTCATATGACATGCAAACGTGGAACTATAACTCTTAAAATTTTTCTCAGAAGGCAAAAAAAAAAAACAAAAAAAAAAAAAGACAATCTCTAGGCAAATTCACAAATTACGTTGATAAAACAACTGCTTAAAAATATTAAATGCTTCTAATGAATTACGTAAAACAGAAAAGAAAATAATCATGTATTTTACACGAGTTGTGAAATTAAAAATAATCACCTTCATAATACTTAAAATGACTATTAAGTGCATAAAAAAAAGTGGGACCTGATTTTATTTCCTTTTCGTATAATTTAATTAATAATATTTCATTTAAAAAACTCGAAATTAATATTTTAATGCACTTTCTGACGCTTCGACGTTTTTTAACTGAAGGCGTTCCAACTATAAAATCAAATTGTAGCGACTGTACTCTTTTAATTGAAGGACTTAACTGTAATCTTAAAGAAATCTCGATTTAATTGAAGTATTACAGTTAAGATTTTCATACAGATCTGTAAGAAAGAAAAAAAAGGTAAATACGTAACGAATGTAATACGCCTGCCAAAAAGTTTTTCTTATGGAAAACTTGCTTGCAATGTTATTTTGAGCAGGTTTCCTCTTTATACAGCCCAAGCAAGAATAGGGAAGAATAGCTTTCAAGAAAAGTCTTCGTGATTTTGATAACACAAAATGGATAGCGATCACGCGTCTGAATAATTTTTTTTTATGTTACGTCACGTGCACATTTGAATGCGTGAGCTGCAAGCGATGTTCGCGAATGCTCTCCAAACCAGTTTGTTTCAGTATGGACGAGAAACGCAAAGCATTCGACAAAGGTAACAAAATTTTCTTTCTAGATAGGGTTTGTTATTGGATCACGCATCTGCTGCTCACGATTACCAGAAAACAGGTCTATGGGTTACTTTTTGCGTCATGATTATTAAAAAATCGTTTTATTGATCACTTTTTTTCACAATTTACTAAACCAAATGCATGTTCGAAGAGTAATTGAATAGCGCCTAAAAAGCATTAACTGATCATGATTACTTAAAAAGAGTCTATTGATCACGATTACTAAGAAACTGGTTTATTGGTCACTCTCTCATTCATGGTGCTAAAAAAACTACCACAGGTTTTCGGGTTCGAGTCCCGGCGGGGCCCTGTTTGTTCAGAGTGGTTTTGGAATCTACTTTGAGCCGCAGATCCCGGTCTCATAGGACCATAGAGCGTCACTGAGCCCAATCAGACTTCTCACCCACATCCTTCCCAAACTGTAAAGGGACAACTCAGCTCTAGGCACAGCTATATCACCTTCTACGTTAGAAAAATCTTTTTTTTTCCCCACATATATGCATGTAGTTGACTCGCAATTTTGAAATAATTTTGTCCATTCCATAAATATTTCCCACTGACCAGCACTTTTAACAAATAAAAGTACTTCGTGTGCTAAACTGTGCATTTGAAATTCGGACATCCGAAGAAGGAAAAACGATTCTCCGTCACGACATCGAAGGCTGCACGAGACCTCGTTTGCAGGCGGAAGGGGGGGGATGAAGAGAAGCGCCTATTAGGTAATCCGATTTGAGCTGGGGCGCACAACACAATAAACATCCCTTCAGGTCGGATGGATGAATTCCGGCCGCCCTAAGTGATCTCGAGACTCGAAGAAGGAAAGGGAATTAGCACTCTTGAGGGAAGAATCCATTTTGGAGTGGCTGAAATAAGAAATTCTCGCAAAAAAAAAATAAATATAAAGATTAGGTCCATGAAAACCTAAAAGGCCTGAACATAATTATAATTATTATGTAGGACCTTGTTTGTTGTACGTGCAGCATTTCATTGACGCATTTTATGAGTCCCTGCTTTGATAAGAATTTTTCTGGACATTCAAAATAGATTTCCTCTCATTCTTCCAAGTCTGTTTGTCTTAAAATTTTGAAAACATCTCTTTTCTTCTGACGGAGGATGCGAGCACAAAGGAAAAGGCGGATTATGGAAAATAAGAATAGTTTAAAAGAATAGTTTAAAATAAGAATAGTATCATAATAATTTTCATAGTTCATGAATGCTAAATGCAATAAAATATCTGTCGCGCATTATATATATATATATATAAAAATCCAGAAAACAATAACCAAAATACGCTTAAGAGCTCTCCAAGTGAATTTGACGTACATATTTCACCAACAGTCATTCAGAGCATGTCATTCTCCATAGAATTGGATGTTACCCTATCACTTTTAAGTGCATAGAGTTTGATAAAAATAAAATGCGGCCTAATAGGAACGAAACATGCTTGCTAACAGAAACTTCTTTACTATTTACGTCAGTTAATAGCATCTCGGATAGGAATAGCTTGAAAATAAAATCAAAATTCCACCTTAAATGCAAAAGGAGGATTCGAAAAATAACCAACAAACCAAGCCCTCCCACCTAATCACCCATAAGTCGTTGACCCACCCGTGTTTAGATCAATAACCCATAAAAATAACTAACTAAAACAGTATAGGATATTCGAAGTGTATTGCTATTTTGAGACTATCATGTAGAAGAGATTAACTTTTAAAATAGCTACACCTTTTGATTTTTAACAAAGCAGAAATCACATGCTTAATTTTTGTTTTTTTTTTTTATATACAGAGGGGAATCATCTTTCTTGCAAAATTAGACTTTTGAAAAATACAATTACTTGCTATATTTCGAAAGAAAGAAAAATAGAAAAATAATAGATCTGCAGTACTTTTTTTTTCTTTGGGTATTTTAAAAAGTCACAAGAACTTTCCACTTCCAAAGTGAAAAGTTTCGCGCAAGCTATTTTCATTCACTACTCGGTATTGAAAACTAAATAATGCAATGCCGCTGGGAAAAGTGGCAGACGATTAATTGCAAAATCCCCTCCGATGAGCTGAAGAGAAGTGAAACTATCTTTCATGAAGTTACCCATTTCGGATATTGAGCCACTTAAATTTTCATTTTATTTTTCTTCACAGTGGCCTCCCTCGTGAAAACAGGATTCCCCTTTTTCTTATTATGTTCGAATGTTGAAAAGATTGAAATAGAATGCCCCAGGGTGGCAACGGAATCGAACGCGAATGCTTATAAAAATGTTCGGAGGAAAAGAAAAAAAACATGTTCGAATTTGAGACTCGGATGGAATTTTAATTCGCAAGAATGTGCAAAAGGTCAAAAGCACGCCCACACAGTTTGAATTTTTGAAAGAAAAGTGCTCCAGAGAATAGCGGGATAGCATTGACATTTATTACTGTTCATTTTTCATTGAATTACGTAGAGGAGAGGTACTTCATAACAAAAACTCTGAAGATTAATTTTATCATTCGAAAACTGTCTATTTCCATATTGCAGTTATTAATTATTATCTGCAAAAAAATGTTCCGATCTTTCAAATTCGCCATTTTAATTATTGTTATTTAATTCTATTATTATATTTTCCATTTAAATGAATCATAGTAGGAAACTTTTTTGCATCCAATTAACAACTTTTCATAAACATTTTATCTTTACCATAGAGTTGACACCCATAGAGCCAGTCTCCGAATAGGAAAAAGAAGAAAGCAAAATTTGTCTAAAGCAGAGGTGACCAACCCAAATGATCTTGCAGGCCACTTTGGAAGCGCATCCCAACTCCGCGGGCCGCACATCACATTGTATATCCCCCTATTACATTTGGACCCATCATAGACACTTTTGGAAGGGAAAAATGGAAACACAATGAGTTATTATTATTGTGTTGACTATTATTCTGGCATGTAAACATAAATAATAATGATATTAAATGCACACTGTAAGGAAATATATAACACGAAAAAGGAAATAAAAAAAATCTATAAATATGAACGAAATAAAAAAAAATGAATTCATTGAAAAATATTTGACTAGTGCGATATGTGTTTCTCCACTCAGCATGAATTCGCAGAATATAATTTAATTATTCTGTGGAATCAGAACTGTAAACTCATCCATAAAGCAGCCACTATCTGTCCTACATTCGCAAGAGTATTATTTTAAAATCAAAGTTCTTTTTTCTCATCCTTTCGACGGTTCATTTTTGAATAGATGGATGCACACATAATGCATTTAATACATTGGTTTTCACTACCTTGACC
This sequence comes from Caerostris extrusa, assembly GCA_021605095.1. NCBI lineage: Eukaryota > Metazoa > Arthropoda > Arachnida > Araneae > Araneidae > Caerostris > Caerostris extrusa. The sequence continues at coordinate 22,133 of BPLR01010793.1, forward strand.
ATTCAAAAATAAATATAGTTTGTTAAAGTGTGATACATCTCACGGGCCGGAAAAATATTCAAGACGAGCCGCGGGTTGGCCACCCCTGGTACCCCTAAAAGTATTCCACGATCACATGATTCTCAGTTTCATACCATCTTTTAATTTAGAATAAATGAATAAAAGGAGTTTTTTAAGTCTTTCATAAGGCATTTCTAATGATGGCGCAACCCCATACTATTTATCGAAATGTGAAATTTTAACTTTAAGTGGAACTTTAAAATAAAATTTTTAGAAAATCGCATTTAAAAAATTAAAATCCAAAATTTCTACTGAAATGAAATTATTCGCAACCTTTCCGATGGGATCAGGGTACATTCAAAGTTAAACTCATTGAAAAAGTAGCTTTTCTAAAAGTAAGAGGGGAAAAAAAAAAAAAAAAAAAAAAAAGAAAACCAGACTTTAGGTAGCCGGCCCAATTCAAATCACGATTTCCGTGGGAGATAAAATAAAATTAAAAAAAAAAAAAAAAAAATTTGAAAAGACGAAACCTTTAGCAGTAAACACTTGTTTTAGAGTAGCTGTTTGATCACAAGCAGTTAGGGCCCAAAAATCTCATTTGAATGACTGAATGAACTGTTATTTTGTGCTACGCCGCCCTCAGATAACAGTGGGAGATTTCAGAATTTAAAAAATTTTAATAATGAAATTTGAATGAACGAAAAAAAAAAACATTATTCTTTTGATGTTTTATATATTAAGGGGTGTTTGCGTAAAGTCAAAAAATACATCTTCTTGCTCATTTTTTGCCACAATTTTAACAAAAAAATATTCATGTATCTATTTAAATTGAACGATAGGATCCAAGAAAATGTTTTCAAAAGACATTGTCTAAAAATGTGTGCTCTCAAATGGAAAACATTTACATATTTTTTCTTATAAATGCACACAATACTACAATTGAAATATTGCTATGCAATCCCATTTTTAAAACTTTTAACTAAATCATTATTCTCCATAATATTAGCAAAGATAAACTCAATTTTGATCAATGATATTTAAGCTTTGTTTTTTATGTTATTAAAAAGATATAAAATGTCAATTACTAAATAATTATAATTGAGTGAAAAGAATAAAAATTATTTTCATCTCATTGAAAATGTTGAATGAATGAGTGCTCTGAATGAACTTAGTTATTTTAGTAGAACCCCAACAAGACTTGAAACATTTGCCAACTATTTTCCTGTCCCCAGGGTTGGCAATTTAAAGTTGATCCCTCGAAAGATAACAGTCAGTAAACAAAAGCTGTCGAAAACTGGCAAACATATTCGCATGCGTAGCGTATCTCATTTCAATGAGAATTTAAAAAATTTTTTAATGTAATGTAATAAAGAGTTATTATGTATTAAAGTTTTAAGTTTTAATCTCCTTTTATCTCTATTTAGTTTTATATCTTTATCAACTGTGTTTTAAAGTTTAAGTGATTTTAAGACTATTTTCAAGTGCTACCTGATTTTCAGAGGGTAAAACAGAATACTATTAATTCCATGTAATCTTTCTTAAATTGTTCAATTAAATAATAGTGCAGTTGAATGAATTTTGTATTATTCCAAAGAAACTTTCTTTATCGTTTTAAATTTATTAAAGACGTGGTAATCTTTCTTAAATTGGTTTTTCGTGCTATTAAATGCCAGACAGACATTCTATAATGGGTACATCCGTTGCCGAAAAAGGATCACAATCTGATGAAGAAAACAAAATTTGGAAAACGCGTTAAAATGTAATCAAATATAATTTATATATTAATGCACTAAAATGTAATTAATATGTTTATATCTAATAAATAATATTTGTATCAAAAATATCTGAACTATTTTATGGTATTGTTAAGCTAAATTGACTTTAAAAAAATTGCAAAATTCTTTAATGTTTCAGAAACGCTTGACATTTATTTATCTGGATTAATTTCATTGCAAAATGTCATTTTGTAATCTACTCCGAAAAGAGAAAATTTATTATCTTTATCCAATACAAAATTTTATAGATGCTAAATAAAAGAATAAAAGAAATAGAAGATGATAATAATCAGAATAAAAAATATATTCATAAAAAAGGCTTAGTTAACGCATAATTAGGATATTTGTGTTGCGAATCTCAAACAAAGGTACATAATACAGAGTAGTTTTACAAATACAGAATAGTTTTATTTTAAAATTGTTAATACGTGTGGAAAGAAATTCAGAATTTTTTTTTTAATCTTACTGATCCATGGCTAAGGCAGAAATTCCTCACTAGCAGTGCCAACTCAACTTCGCTGGACATTTATATAAATATAATTTTTGTCCACTAACGAAGCACTAATTGTGTTCACAGCACTGAATTGTCCAAGAAGATACGTCTTTCTTCAGACTCTGGTTCACGAATGGCTGAAATTCTTTCCTTTTGGAACCCAGTGGAGAATCATGCATGTTGCAGTCATTACTTTGAAGATCGAGTAGACTTCAGTAACAGTTTGCTTCAATATTAGTTACGGAGCTTTAATAACAACTGTAAATCTGAATGATTTCCCTGCAACATTAAATGATTTCACAACAGCTATTTCAATGAATCGCTGCCTCCGCGGATGCTTGCAATTTTTCAAGTAGACACAATAGAAACATTTGAGATAGGACGAGTACATTTTACTGAAACGTGAATGCACGTAAATAGTAAAAAACAGTTCGTTTAATGAATCATTACGTTACCTAATAAAAGAATACATTAAATAATAAGAGTTTTTTAAATGCTTATTTCGATCTTTCCCGCCGTCTTTATTATGATTATTAATGAATGAAATACTATCTGTACAATATACCCTATTGAATGATGTACTCACTTTTTACTTTCATAAAAATAATGCAAAACTTTTTCATTGTGCCAGTTGATAAATAAATCAATTGATACACATTCTACAAAAACAATTCACACTTGTTAATCGAACTTTATTCGAATTTTTAATTATTTTTATTATCACACAAAAATTATTATCTATATATATTTCAATGGATAGTTGATTTAAAACATATATTTTGAACATGTATAAAAAAATTTCATCTTAATTGGATAAAGTCCTTTATGAGTTATGGAGAGGCAAGCAGGTATGGATTTATATAGAAGAAAAAAATACACATTTCAGATAAACATGTATTTCTAAATAAATGTAATTTATATATTTTGAAGCTGAACTGCGGCTGTCTAAGTGGAGTCAGTCCTTTTGAGTTGACAGATGGAGTGCGCTCAAATGACGCCCTTGTGCAGTTGATTTGCGAGGATGTTTTGCTGATTTCATGTATTTGGGCACAAATGTGGACCCTTCCTGCAACCGAGAAAGAATGTTTCTCGAAATAACAGTTGTCTCTTTGCGTCGTAGCCTGATTTTTTAAGGTTGCTGCCAACTGTCGATAAAAAAAATTTTTAATTTTTTTTCTAATTATTATAGTAAACAACGCATTTTTAAACAGACTGATTTTTTGTTCCCTAATTTTAATCTTCCTTGAACACGCTGCAAAAAGAATGCGATTTTTTTCTTTGTAGTAATAAGTGTTTCGAACATTTTCATTTTAAAAAAGTTTAAAATGTTCGATCGAAATCCTTTATTTATTTATTTTTTTTTCCTTTCTCCTTTTGAACAGTATTTAAAGAGCAGTTTGAATGAATCGCCTCACAAAAACTCTCCTCGATTTGAAATTCTTTTTTATATTCTTTATTCAAATGAATGGATTGGAATTGTTACTAAGTAAAAGTTTGGAACTTCTTTTCCAAACTTGCTCGAAGCAGATTCTTTTTTTCGCCCTTCTATTGTTTCAGAACAAGCCCAATCATTGTCGATAATCTTGTTTCAGTTTCAGTTTCAGCGAAAATATCGAATAGCAGGAGACATTTCTCTTATCCATAATGAAATTGAAATACTTTAAAATGAAGTTCATTTGAATTTTTTTTTCTTTCACTATGTAATTTAATTTTGTTTGCCGAATAGTTTTTTCTAAACTAGTAGAAACTGAATGTTCGAAGCAATTTTGAAAACTAAAAAGGGCTTTCATATACATTTTTTTTTTAATAAATGTATGATTCTCAGTACATAAAAAGTCATTTTAAGAAATACTTGGAAGAAAGCAGGCCAAAATCTGAATGTTCTACGAATGATTTATCTGCTGTCACGCATTCAGAAATGCAATGGTAATTTAAAATGAAAATGTAAGCATCCATTGCTCCATCGTATAATTACTGTTTACGTTAACCGACCCTGTTGAATTCCAACATTAGTGATTAACATTTTACGGAATGTTTTTTTTTTTTTTTTTTTTTTGATGCTGTATTGTAAAACATCGGAAAAACAGGAAAATTAAAAATATATACGTGACGATTTTCTGTTAAAGTTAGGTAAAAATGGAGAAAAAGTGCATTTGTTCACGGAAACTAAAAAATATACTGTATCCCAAATAAATGTAGACATGTATCCATTATGCATCCATTGATACTATAGCTATGTGACAACCCACCGAGTCATTTTAAGTACAAACAAGCAATATAAAAAAAAAAAAATTTTAAAGTCAACTCCTACTTTTTTTTTTTTCAATGTATTGCAGAAAGTCCTTTATAAATAATTTTCATTTATCTTTTTAAGTTTATCTGGCGCCCTCAATTGGTAGATATATGCAACTTAAATCTAAAAAAATAAAATTAATTAATTCTATTTAATGACTGAATTAATATTTGAAAAAACCGTATTCACATCCAGTGTCATCCACTACGAGTTAAAAAAAAATTGTATTTGGACTCGAGTTGATGAATAACAAGTATTTTATGAACGATTGAAAATTTGAACAAGATATATATATATAGGGAGAGTGTGAACTAATAGTAGAATTGAACAAAAAGGGGATAAACAATATTTTCGTAAAAAATATCTATAACTCGACTTTAAATGAATCTATTTAAAACCATTGAGTTCAATGCACACGTGACATCATTCAAGACTCGGAGTTAAAAATTCATCCCATTCTGGACAAGATTATAACAGTTATCGTATGGTGAGGATGCAGCACACAATAACAAATCATTCATTGTTTGGTTTGTCGCTTTTCGGTCATCTTATGCGCACGAGGGCTAAACAGACAGGAACCTACAGTTTAAAGAGGATTCCGAACCACTCACAAACATCCACGCCACCGCGAGGATTCGAACCTGAAGCTTACGATATCAAACAGTTCATTTTTAAGTTGAATCGAAAGTTTTGAAAGCATGCGGAATTCAGTATCCCAATAAGTATCTCGTGATACCACAGCTCTACTTCCACTTCATATGGTGACTCTAGAAACCACATGAAAACTAATTCAAAAACTAAACGTCTGATCTTCAGAATAAAATTATATAAAAAAGATAGTTTATCATATAGATATAAAAAAGTTGATTCTTAAGTTGATCGGTTACCCTAAGAGCAAAACATATTTTTACCATAGACGTACATCTTGAAAACGGGCGTAATAGATCTGTCGCCAAAAGCAGCCCTAGACTGAGAGATTTTGCAGGTGGGAGTGGCATGAACGTTTATTTTACGCTTAGATATGTATCGTAGAAAGTAAAATATACTGAATGATGTACTTAGTTTATTTCATCTTCATTCGTTTTCTATTTACTTGAGTCGCTATACATTTTTAATTTCATTTACTTAACAGAAGGAAATCTTCGGAGGCCCCTCATCGAATACGGGTTAAAAAGGCACATCTCATTCAATAGAATTGAAATTCTTTACAAAATATCCTCTCTCGTTACTATCAGATTAAAGTGGGTTTAATAACGCCATAACAGAGTGCCCATTTTCTCTTTGCCAGGCCCGGGAAAAAGGATGTCCTTGCTAGTTGGGCAACTCAACTCCAACTGCCGCTGCAATGTCGCGAAATGAGAACGAGCCGGAACCACCTGCTGCAGCGACAGAAGCCGTGTCGCTGCGAGCGAAGATAAACAAGCGAACCATCTGTTTGCGAGACGCTTTCATTACACGCCTCTAATTAAAGGCAGTCCGCTGTTCAGTTACAACTATGTACTTCTCTGCGACGCCGTTTTAATAGGGCCTTCGTATTCAAGTTCTTCGCACCTATGAAGCTGCGAAGTCGATAAAGAGTAGCAATAAGAATTTTCATCTTTTAGAAATTCCTTTACATGTAACGTGCTAACATATTTTCTTTTAAACTGATTATTACAATATCTTTAACAGAGACATATGCTAACGGCTCTTTAAATATAAAAGATAGGCAACTTGAACATGAAACGAATCCTTTAATTACAAAATAAAATTCAATATAATTACAAAATAAAATTCAATATAATCACAAAAGAATACTTATTTCAAACAATTTTTAAAAAAAAATTATCGAACAATCATCTTAATGCCATTCATTGAGCGGCAGTAAGCCTGGCTCTGAAAGGGGAAAAACTGTTATGAGGTTAAATTTTTATGTTGGGGAGTTTTCTAGTTGTTTCATGCCAAAAAAATTATTATTATTAATAAAATACTTATTCATTTGGATTATGACCGTTTATTCGACTAATTGGTGTGATATCGTTTACATAAGCCATTTATTTATATTTTCTGGAAACGCACTATCTTAAGATAGTTTGAGTTTTCTAAATGAATTTTAATTCTTTTTAATTTTTTTTTCTAAGATATCACATTATATGATTGCAATATTTCTTTTAATCCTCTGTAAATATGGCGTACACAAGAAAGATATTCGATCGCAACCCAAACTTTTAAAGGAATGTTTTCATGATAAGTCTGATGCTGAATCAAACACCCTATCATCATGACGAAGAATTTCTTTTTATACAATTATTTTGTACTTGTAAGTCATTCCACAGTGAATAATCGATTATTTTAGCTAAATTGTTTTTCAATCTTTTTCTAAAAACTTTATGATTATAAATTCGTAAAAAAAAAAAGATGCCCTTTTTCTGCTTTATTTCAATTCAGCAAGCTCTTGGACACACAGTATCGCTCATTCTTTCATCAGTTTAAAAGAATAACTGTTACCACCACATTATAACAATGCATTACTTTACGCATTATTTGATTTACGACAAGATCAGCTGGTCTTCAAGTCAGGCGGCTTTAAAATCGCCGGTTGCTTTTCAAGAGTGAAATTTCCTTTTAATAAAATGCTGGTGCAAAGTATCCCTGGGTCGTGTGGGTGGTCCAGTGATTAGGGGGCGGGCCGATACTATTTCGGTTAAATAAATATAAACACAGTTATAATCTATTTATGAAGGAAGAATCCCTTCGGCAGAAGAAAAAAAAAAAGCGATTAACAGATTCTCCAGTTCACATGTGATCAGGAGTGATTGCTATTGTGCTAGGAGATGAGGTTTGATAACAACTAGTGATGTGCGCTACAGTTCCTGCAGTGAAAAAAAGGAGTAAACTCGGTTAATAAGGGTTCACTAAGGTAATTTCTTAAGATAGTTTCAGTCTTAGGATAAATATTACTGTTGTACTTTTTGTTGAATATTGCCTTTCGGGAGGATTTGTAGTGTTAAGGTGCTACACTTACGTGTAGTATCTGTGAAAACCCGGAAAAACTTGAACCAAACAGCCTGACTGCTATCGATTCCAGATATTTTATGCAAATTGTCCCATTTCACAAGGTTTACGAAAGCAGTGATTGCAACGGACACCGCCGGTGGATTTGAATCTGGGGTCATCCTGCACGCTAGCCGAGCTTATGTTGGACCAAGTCGGAAAAGTTCTTTAAAAGGATTTGCCGAAAGGTGCTCAGTTAATAAGATCTAGGTGAGTATTCCGTTGTGGCGTAGTTGCAGACACTGCTTTTATAAACGAGGAGTCTTAGTGGTTTGGATGACAGATGTCTTCTCCCATGTGTCACGCAAATGCATGGTAAGTTCTCTGGGAGTGTCATAAACTCTGCATTGGTGCACTTTGCAGACTGTGAGCACCCTTGGTGCAGAAAATAGAGTTCTAGGGAAGAATGATCGGTTGAAGAGGCAATTTCGTCTGCCACCGGACCTTTTGTGGAGCCTGTGATGAAACATCGATCTTCTTCGATCTGGGGGGGGGATGGGGGAGTCATCGGGCGATAATTGTGTTCGGAAACTGGAGCGCCGGATAAATCAATCCGTCTTGAGGCAACGGATTCTGAAGGACAGAAATTGCTCACTCAGAAATCTCTTCTGTCTTGGAGGAATATTAACTCGTGAGGAAAGAAGAGAATTGCATGCACAGAATGGGGCTGTCTTTTCCCTGGTGAATTTATTAACTAAACTGATGTGTCTGATAATCGTAACAAAATCACGAGATTAATGGTTCGATACTGACTTTCCGAATTGAATTACTCTATTTCGTTCATTTTACAGTAGAAATATTTTACTAAAGCCATGTACAAATAATGAATCACACGTAAAACTGTTCCATAAGACTCCTGATTCACAACGAAGCTTAAAAAATTGCCAAATAAAAAAATACGCCAAATATCCTATGAAATAAGGTCCAACATGTGAATGCAAAAATGCAAACAGCATATAAAAACATATTTCATGTTAAAATTGAAACACTAACTAATAATGGAATGTTATATGTATATTATCGTATTACTTCCTAACAAAAGAACGGATGAATCCAAGTTCATTTTTCCACTTTAAACATTTTTGAAATAAGTTAAGAGTTTTTAAAATCCGATTTTAACTTTTTTTTTTTTTATTTCAAATCATTTTTTAAAATTAGTTTCTTAAATGTTTAGAATGTAATAAGCTCAGCTAGCCTGCTGGAATTTTCAAGGTAAAATGCACAGTACATCGTTGCAGTCATTGCTTACAGAAACGAGTAGAATAAATGGCTATTTAGACTTCTACAGTTCAGTTGCCTGATGGGAGTTTTCCTGTTTTTTTTTTCTATATGACAGGAAAATGTTGGGTAGCTACATTTAATAGATCTCTCCGAAAACGCTACGACATTTCAAATGAATAGTATGCAATTCCAAGGATAATAATTACAATTTTGATACATGCCGACACTAAATTATGCAAAAGAAACATGCTCGCCGTTGCTTGGGGGTTTTCATTTTTAAGAAGAAAAATAATCAGAATATATTAGCAGAGCCAAAGGAATGAACACACAAAATAAAAGTGCATCGCAAATAAAGTCGTCTGGCCTATCCCTTCCAATTCGAATAAGACCCCCATAAATACTCTTTGAGGCCATGCGGAAAAGTTTTCGAATAGCTCCAGACTCGCAATTCAAATGTGGAGGGGCATCGTCTGGAATTCCGATCACACAGGACGAATCGAATCTGTTTTAAGGTCGAACGAAAGATATTGACGAATCGGTCTCCCCGCGAGATGCATACTGGATGAACCCGAATCGAATCAAGTGGCCGTCAAAAGCAGAGCGCACAGTTCTGCAGGATAGTGAACTGATTAAACCCAATTCCGGACCTCCCTCTCACGTGCAACACACTGGATTTCACGGCATTCGCTTACATCAGAACGTGGGAGTCATTTCGCCATTTTTTAATATGTTTAGAGGGTGCCTTTCGTCCTATCTCCAGGGAAAGAGAATCAGTGTTAAAAAGAGCGTCCATTTCTTGGAGAATCGAAACACTCCAGAACATATCCGTAGAAATGATTTTCAGCAAAAAGCTCCCATCTGTCTTTATGAGTCTGACTGTAACGTAGAACATAAATAAAAATACAATACTTCGAATGAGTTTGACGGAAAAACTTTATTTTTCATACGTAAGTGACCTAATCGATAAATCTTTTTTTTTTTTTTTTAATCTGTCGATTGCGTTTTTTTTTTTTTTTTCCAGTTGTGATTAAGTTTTTGGGAAAGAAATTTCACATTGATTCTACATTCCTGAAAATTTAATAAAATTTCTTTAAGAAAATTAATCGATTTTTTTAATGAAAAATCAATTCTATCTTTAGACGACTTGAACAAAAATGTATTTTATCTATACTGAGTTTAATGAGTTTCAAACATGTAGGACGAATATTTTCTTTTTATTATGGCCTACAAGTAATAATTTTTTTTTTTTATAAAAATAATTTCAATTTCTATCTTTATAAAAAAGCATTAGTTGCAGGCTATAATTAAAAAAGCAATTTAAAATTGCTTTTTTATCTAAAAAGATTCATTTAGTGTCAGAAATTTAATAAATATAGAAAAAAAAAAGGAAATTAGGTATTCAATTCTAAACTATAACATTTCAAGACAATATTGCTTCGTTTATATTTTATATTATTGGACAAATTTTTTTAAGAAAAAAAGTGTTTTTACTTTATTCGCATGTATAAATATATATATAGATGCATGTATTGTGTTACATATCAGGACTTGTGCGCATCTTATGTGTACCATGAACAGCGGTAATGAAGGAAGGTTGTAACCTTTCGAAGAATTTTAGAGGGAAATGTCCCTCATGTGCGCTATGAAGAGGATTACGGATTCCCCAGGACACCTGACTGTCAAGGCTTGTAAACGATGATCGTCATCGGAAACTTCCATTTTTTTTTTTTTTTTTTTTTTTAAATAATGATTGCAACTAGGATTCAAATCTGTGTCCTCCTGAAAGCAAGAGTTGGACTTTCCATTCTACTGCAATGCACATTTTTTTTTGTTGGATTATTAAAGAACACAAAATTAAGAAGTCCTTTAAAAATATCTCTTTTCTTTTCAATTACAACCATTACGATATCAAAATTTAAAATCATTTTATAATTTATTTGCATACTTACTTGAAATGTTTTTAAACAAAAATATCATTCTGAATTAGAGGAAATCCAACGGACCGCGCTTTTCGCTAAGTTCACTGATTTAAAAATATCCGTTAAGCGGAAAATTCTACAGGGGGGAATGTGATCGTTAAAAAACGATAAAAACTCCTTGTACTTTACGGAACACCCTTCTCTATGAAGATGTTGCTCTTTTAAATGTTGGTCCGAAATTACGTTTCGATGCGGAAAGTTTCGACAGATAATTTATCACTGCTCACGAGGCATGTTTGGATTGAGCGCGTCCAAAAGAAGGGCCAATGTGCGCACACATGGAGAGCGTCCTACAAATGGAAATGAGACGGCCTGCATGGCGACGCTATGTAGGTCGCGGTGGGGATGTGCGGGTCTCACAGGAAACACACATGGAATCCGTTCCTAAATGTGTCACGCTCACACAAGAGATCCAATACGTTCGAAAAACTGTTTTCTCACAAAACCCAGAAGTGGACAGCGCATATTGAAAAGATTTTAATCGTTGGATCATATTACTATGCGTATATATACATGTATATATATACAGGGTGATTATAATTAAAGTTCCCCTTTCAAAATGCTATCAAAAAAGAACCCCTCGTCACAATGAGTTCACATTGGAACTGAAGAGAAGAAAGGAGAAACGGTGTGGCATCAGAAAGAAAGTTCCACCGATTTTTACCATCCAATTTTTTTTATGACCTTGTCGTGGTGGATGGGCTTTCCACTAACAATGTCACAATTGTTGAAGGACTGGGGAGTCATTTTTTCCGTCAAACAGAAACAATCGAGCATATTGAACATTACGGTTGGTTTAATGTGCAACTCATGTCCAATACGCTGTCATTTCGATTCAAACTATCATTGGCAGCCCGAATTCATTTTTAAGTCGCTTACATCGCCATTTATTAATACACTTTTGAACTTTTTTGATGCCGTACCATTTCTCTCTTCTTCAAATATCTTCGGTTCGAATGTGAACTCGTTGTGACGAGTGGCTCTTTTTTTTTTGACAGCATTTTGAAAGGGGACTTTAATTATAATCACCCTGTATATACACAGGAAGAAAAATCAGACAAGAATAGAGCAAATACGATCAGCCAAAACCGTATTCCTATACGTACAAGTATGCTTCGCAGAGAAGCGATGAATTGCATAAGAGTGTCATAAGAGAGCATTTCCTATGTATAACCTTTAATGTGTTTTACTGTTAATTTTTTAAGAAAAAGGGAATTTATTCAAAACTCTCAGTGCATTACAGGCTTTACTGACAATATAATTCTTACATTTTTAGAGAAACTGAGGGGAAATTCATCGTATAATAGTTTTGAATCTTATTCAAAAACCAAAAATATTATCACTGAGTGTTGCATTATTCATTTAGCGTAAGCTTTATTGAAAATGGGACGGATTAGAAAGCTTCAATGCAAAAGAGAGGAAAAAGATAAAGTGTCGAATTCCTTCCTAAAAGTGTCGTTTTCTCAAGAGGTCTTACGTTAGCATCTTTTCTATTGCAGATGGAACATAACTGCGCGGCTGAATATTCATGGAGATCTCGATTCTGTTTTACGCCCACACGATCCTCCTCAAAAGGAATCTCGCTTCGGTGGCAGAACACGGGAAGTTGTTAGATAGTATTGACATTCGCTAGTATGAAATTGCACTTCTTCCTTCGTGCCATTAAGTTCCTTGCCCTTTACATACTTTGCAATGATCTTCCTCAGCCGAAAATATTTCAAAATATTTTCTGTTGCCAAGAAATAAAAATGAATAGAATGCGATTCTAAATTCCTACAAAGTGTTTCATTAAAACAAATCTTAAGGAATAAAAAATCGAATTGGTTCCCAAAAATTAAAAAAAAAAAAAAAAGAAGAAGAAGAAAATTGGAAGATTCAAAAGATTAATTGGTTGATTGGTTTGTCACTCTTCGGTCATTTTGTGCACACTTTGGGCTAATTAGACAGGGCTTTTACGTGTAGTGTAGAGAAAAACTGAACCAAACCACTGAATTCACTCACAAACATCCGTGCCACTGCCAAGATTCGAACCTGAAGCCTGTGGTACCAAACGTTCGATCTCTGGCCAATTGTCCATCAGGCTCAAAGACGCCGCCATTTTCGGAGAAATGTAGATTATTCAATGTAATTTTTCACTTTTTGACTTTAAAGAGCACTAGATTTACCGTAGTTAAAAATTTTAAACTACGGTAAATCTAGTGCTATAAGTTTAAATTATTAAATTAATAATTTAAACTTTAATAGGTTTTTTAACTTTAATATATTTTTTTCTTTTTAATTTATTTTAATAAGAATGAACTCAATTTTCAAAATTACTTTGTCTTTTTTTTTTTTTTTAATTGAAAATTACAAAAATCATCAGTTGATTTAATTTATTATTTATATATGCCTGTTATCAATTCAAATAATAAGATCTCATGCAATTCTAAGAATTTAATTTTAATTCGTATCATCAAAATAATTACCTCATAACAAGTGAGAAAGGAAGAAGGTTTTTCCAGGTATTATTTTACATCCCTTTGAATAATTAAATTTTTTTGTTAAAAATTTATTTCGAATAGGAGCGAGGAAATTTTAATATCATCAGAAACAAAAATTTTATTTTATTTTCAAAAAAACGAATAGATGTTTTTTAATTCTTATGCATTTTTAAAATGGGTCTTATGCATTTTTAAAATAGGGAGAAAATTAAAAATTTCTTGTTTAGGTAATAAAAATTTTGACATAAAAAATGTTAAATATACCTTTCAGATGAATTTAAACAGAAAAAGAATTTTTCTTTTCGTACTTTCTTTTCCAATTAAAAAAGGTTAAATTATTTTAAAAATAGGGAATGGTAGAAGAAATGATTGCTCTTAGATTCAATGAAAAATTAAATTTGTTTTTACAAAAAAACCCTAGTATCGATCGATACTTGAATTGACTTTTTGACAGAATTTTAAAGTTATGATTCAAAAATTATTTGAAATGTTTCTAACTATAATTTAAAATTTATTTCTATAAAATCTCACATGTATGAGCCAAGTGCCAATTCATTCATTTTAAACAACGGAAATTTTGTCAGTTAGTACTATTTTAAGCATACCTTATTGTACTAAGGAATTTTAGAAACCAATTTTTTTTCCACACATTATACTTTTTCTAGTATAATGAATCCATTTAAATCTAAATGAATGCATAATGTGCTCCCTATTTTAGGCTACTTTCCGTTATACTCATTTTCCATGCATGCAATGCATGCTGTTGCTGTATGTGTACAATGGTGTTCTTCGTGTCATAGTTGCGTGTTTTATGGCGTACCAGGGAAGTGGCTCTCCAATCGTAAAAAAAGGTTGAAAAGATGCCATAATTCATACAGGTGCACAAACTAATTTGCAACCATTAGAAAATGGCTACAGAAAAATACAGTAGAACATTTTCACAACTTGCTATAGGGAATTTCAAAATGAATATGAAATACTACATGAATATTCGAAGCATACATTTAAAAGATCCTGATTTTCTTACGCGGAAATTTCTAAATTGGCTAACGTGAAATCCCAGATCGCCCAATATTCAGAAATCTTCAAGAGCTTTTTTTTTTTTTATCTAGTTTTCGAAAAAAACAACAACCCATCAACTTAAACGCAGGTCTCTTTTTCCAAAAGAAAAAAAAAAAAAAGTAGTTACAGTTACAAATCAACATAAAGGATCAATTGCTAACAATGAAATTTTTTTTTTCGCACCTCAGTATTCTGAATGCCAATAGTACTAGAGTTAACAAAAATTTCTTTTTTAATTAATTTAATTTGGATTTAATTTCTAAATGGAAACATCAAAAAACATTCTATTGGATGCAACGATAAGAATACTCAAAATGGATGGGTTCACAAAAGGATGAGCATCCAAACGGATAGTGTGTAAAAAAAAAAAAAAAGCGTCAAGCGGCAAGCGTCCACAAAAGGATAAACGCCCTCAAAAGAACAGCCGTCCATGTGAAACATCTTTCAGTGTATTAATAAAGCAACTAAAATTCGTAAATAAAATGTTAAATAATTAACTTAAATAGGCCATTAAAATTCTCAATTACGCCCAAATCAAATACATAATTGCAAGTTTCAACTTGATCATTTATTGGAAAAACAATCTTTCTTATTGACTGGAGCACCAAGTCCGTCCAAAGTGGAAACCTTAGGGGGCAGAAGGTTCGATTTCTTCCGACTGATAAGAACAGAGATTCCATCATTTGGATTCATGGAACATCAGAAGAAATGTTCTCGCATAGCTCTTTAAGCAGGGGGAAAACAATAACAATTTAATTAATTTCCAGTGATGGTAGACATCTTCAATAAACTCTAGATAAGTTCTAGTGTGACCTTGAAAAATTCAGTTGCTAGAAATTTAATGATGGAAAAGAGCAACACCTCTTCCGATTCATTCTCCTTTTTCATGGGCAGAATTCTCATTCATGGATGGAGACGCAAAATTTAAAATTTCAAGTGCAAGGGGTGCATTTAAAAATTATCAAAATATGTAATAATTAATCTAATCTAAATTTTGTATTTAAAAATCTGCCCCTTATGTATTCGATACATTAATACATAACGGCAGACTTTTTTATACAAAAAAAAAAATGATTCAACGATGGTGACATATTATTTAAGAAACTCAAATTCAATTTAGAGAAAAAAATGCTTTCAGAAGATCTATTGTGTCAGGAAGTTATCTAATTAAAATTCACAATGCATTTAATATACATAACTACGAATTTTAATTACATATTTTAGATAATTAATAATAACATATTTTATTTACGAATTTTAATTATTTCATTATTATATTAAAACATATCTCCCATTGGCACCTGCCCTTTTGTACACGCTACCATTTGGGTGCTAATTCTTTTGTGGACGCTTAATATTTTGTGGACGCTTATCCTCTTTAAGTATTCTTATTCTATAGCTAGCAATAGAATAAGCTTTAAGTTGATTTTGAATTGCTTAGCTAAAATGCCTAAATTTCCTATTTATAATTTCAGTTTATTCCTTTACCTTACAAATCAATGGCGTCCTTTAACTAAATGTTGGAAAAAAGGACTCGTCGACATGGAAAATGCAATAGTGTATAAAACGAAAAACTGTGGGGGTCGTTTGATTTGTCCCCAAACACGGATGAAGAACGAGTGCTTCCTCAAAGCGGACTGGACAGGTGCGGAAGCAAGACAAATCGCCTGCAGACGATAATTGCTCTCCCGCAGAACATTCTTCTTCTTCGCGTTCCAAAAGGAAAGAGGGGGGATAGAAATTACTTCTGCTAATCATTCCATTTCCAAGTGAAATAATCTTTCTTATTTAATGGAGCACCGAGTGCGTCCGGCGGGAAAAACCTGAGTAGTGGAAGATTCTGATTTCTTTCGACTGATACGAGCAGAAATTCGATCATGGAACTTGATAGAAATATTTCAGTATAGCTCTTTAAACAGGACGGAAACGATATGAAGTTTTCAATTAATAACAAAACTGTTCTAGAACGTTAGACAAAACATTTTATTCTCAATAATTGTTTAGTTCCAAACGATCTAGAAATTGTTTATAATTTATTGGTTTATTTAGTTTAATTCTAATTATTGTATAATCTAGCTTAATCTTTTAGAAGCTTGCTCCCGATTGATCTCGTCGCCAAAATTGTCAATGACACGATAGTTTTTCACTTTGATGAGTGTCCATTTAAAAATTCCTAATAACTTAAAATGAAATATTTATTGACATATTTGCAAAAGGATTCCGTTACACTATTTTTAAAATAAATTTTATAATGTAAGCAAGATCTTTAGCATTTTATTATATAACGTGTTCGTAACTTTAAATAAAACCGACTCTCCCATACACAGTCACTTTGAGATCATGGTAAAATCTTGCCATGTTCTCAAAAATCGTCGAGCCGGCAACGGACTTACCAGTTGAATGGATGCGACTGTAAACCCCACCACCATCCATGAATGCTTAAAAATCACGAATAAGGCGAGAGCTTTGCTAGAAGACGGAGTATATATTTTCAGTCGAGTAGCTAGAAATCAAAGTCTAAAAATGCGTTAGAAGTAATATAAATCAGATGAATGCTTTTTAAAGACAAAATCGTGTATCCCCTGTCCAGTGTGTAGAGAAACTTTAACTGGGGACGAACTCTCTATTCATATCAAAAGTTATACTTTATTACACCGATTTGCATCTAATAAGTACACCAAAAAAAAGTAAAAACTATTATTTTTACTGAATGATTAACTTACTTCGAAAATCTACACTGTATTCTATTTTTTATGCTGGACATTCGAAGGATTTCTTGTTAATTTCATCGAAAGCATTCCTTGAGAAGTGTGTCATTTTTGCAATAAAAGCTAACGTTTGTTCGAAAGTAACATTTCCTCCTTCTGTAAAGGATTACCGGAAGGAAACAGCGTGTCTCCTCCATTTTCAGAAAGCGGTCCCGCGCTGAGACAATCTGACTCATCATCATTATCATCTCGCTCGTCATCGTTATCAAGGAGAAACGACGTCGTTTCTTCATCGCTGTTCGGCATTACATTGATTTCTACAAACGATGTGGTGGGGAGGGTATAAAAAGGAAGGGTTGTTGGTGGAGGGAATAAAATATTTTTTAATGCAGAGAGGAGAGCTCTATTCATCTCTAATACTAACTTCAGTTAGGGAGCAGCAGAGTCAGGGTCGTATCCGCTGGCGACGTTCCTTGCAGTCTCCGCTTTCAGGAACGAAAAGACTCGATGACAAACGTAACAACTTGTGTAAAATATCTGGAAACGATAGTAACCAGGCTGTTTGAGAGGAGTTTTATCCCTTAAAATTTACGCAACTGCCCTTAAATATTTCTTTCGTCGGTGGCTATTAGAGACCATTTCTTCGAATGTTCATTTTTTTTCAAACGTAAAGACTTTTAATCCAATAATTATTGTTAAGCCGTTAGCAAGATCTAGCTCTCCAGTCTCCACAGGACCGACAGAATTTCAGTAGTCTCTCCCCAGCTAGTGACGTATGACCTAAAATTTAATATTAGAGTAAGCAACCGGCATTCCTTGCACCCCCATACCCTGGTGCCACCACAATTTGGAATTAATTTCCAAAGAGTATTTTTGTCTTTCATCCATCTGTTTTAGGGGCATTGGAGAAGATATCCGGCCAATAGATTTGATCTGGCGTTGACACGAATTCTTGAATGGCGCTTGTCAGCATTCGAACAGAGCTCTTTCCGTTCAAAGGAAGATGAACTGCGATTCAAGTCGGAAACGAATCCATTTTTAGAGACAGAAATAAATGCGACCTCTACCGATAACTGACTGGCCATTTTCCTCCTTTTGGCTGGCTCCCTGCTCTAAATTGATAACTTCATTTTCATGGTATGTCTGCTAAGAAGATGCAATGGATTTGAAAATCGTATGATAAAAAATGAAAAGGATACAAGGAATCAAAGTCAATGCGAAACATTTTATCTCATCCTCCTTTGAATGCACTCACATTTCAGATGAATGACAGCAACGGACACTGCCAAAGGAAATCTAATTGGGATTGAATTACTTGCTTAGCTGAGCGTGTTATTCGCTACTATTGGACTGTTCTGAGCAATTAGCTAGATCAAGATTAAGCATTCATCATCCTAAAAGATTTAAACAAGAAATTCTGTCGATTTTTTTGCAGAATGTCATTTCCATTCTATAAACCCGTGAGTTGTATTTCGTACGTAAGCAAATTTACAAGTCGTTACAAGCCTAAAATTTAAAAAATAGAAGTCGTCCAATTTCTCGCAATCATCAGCTTAAATGGCAATTGGAGAACAAGCGATCGATAGATGGAGATTTATATTAGCTTGATTTAGATCTCTCCGTCCACTTTTCCCTCGTGCAACGAAAACAAGGAAAAAATTGCATCCTCATTCATAGGGGGAAAAAAACCTGTTTGAGATTACATAAAAGGTAATTATTTTTACGTTAACAAAGACAAAAGTAAAAGTCCCGAAGAATTATAACCATAGAGTAGCAATGTAGTAGAGCACGCATTTGGATCCCCAAATGCTGGACTAGCATACTCTTCACGTTACAATTGGCACTGTCCAATGACAGCAGTAACGTGACGGCTGGCTACTTTGCCATTGATTTGTACGTTGGCTGGTCACTTTTTACTTGCGTTTCAGAAGGAAATAGCAGCTTATACCGCATTCATTTGGAATTCGTTTTAGGCATTTATTTCAGGCTTTTTGTAGTTTAACGTAGGAGCTTGACGATTTTTGCCAACACACTTCACTGTTGGAGCGAAGGGAGAAAAAGTTCTACCATCATTCAACGGTTTTCAAAATAAAATAGTCATTTCTACGAACATTTTGTAATGTTTTATTCTTTTCATACAAAAATGAACAGAGCTATAAACGAAATAACATTTCTTGTATCTATTTATTTTTAGTAAGCGCATAGTTCAATAAATCAGTGTGACTCATCCTCAGTGTCCTGCAGTGCGGGTCGGACATCCCATGAGTAAGTAATCTACTCATGGATGGATGGGAGGAAAGGAGAGCAGCTTCTGTTGTGATGGATCCCTTGTAGGTAGAAGTCTGACGTGGCGCCGCGAGACCTATGGCTTAAAGTGTAATCTGAACCACTACAAACATCCATGGCACCGCCGGGAATTGAACCCGAAATTTGTGGCTCTAGAGAGCTAGACACTCGGCCATTCTGGCCCAAATAAATCTATGACTAGTGAAGAAGAATTTCTCGGAATCGTTCCGTAACGTGAACATTTTTCTAAATAAATGGTTTGGTTTGTCGCTCTATGGTCATCTTGCCACACTTTGGGCTAAACAGACCGGGACCTACAGTTTAAAGTGGATTCCGAACCACTACAAACATCCATGGCACCGCCGGGAATTCGAAATTTTGGCTCTAGAGAGCTAGACACTCGGCCATTCTGGCCCAAATAAATCTATGACTAGTGAAGAAGAATTTTCGGAATCGTTCCGTAACGTGTGAACAAATAAATGGTTTGGTTTGTCGCTCTATGGTCATCTTGTGCACACTTTGGGCTAAACAGACCGGGACCTACAGTTTAAAGTGGATTCCGAACCACTACAAACATCCATGGCACCGCCGGGGAATTGAACCCGAAATTTGTGGCTCTAGAGAGCTGAGACACTCGGCCATTCTGGCCCAAATAAATCTATGACTAGTGAAGAAGAATTTCTCGGAATCGTTCCGTAACGTGAACATTTTTCTAAATAAATGGTTTGGTTTGTCGCTCTATGGTCATCTTGTGCACACTTTGGGCTAAACAGACCGGGACCTACAGTTTAAAGTGGATTCCGAACCACTACAAACATCCATGGCACCGCCGGGACTCGAACCCGAAACCTGTGGTACCGAGAGTCAGAGCACTAGCTACTCGGCCATTCAGGCCCTTTCTAAATAAATGAGGGGAGGAAAAAGAAGCCGTGCGCCACTCTAAAAAAAAAAGGACGGAAGACGTTTGCCCATCTTTCTGTTCCTACGTCCTGCTTTATTAGTATTCTCCAGATATCAGTCGCTATTTCAGGGCATACTCCAAACAGCACTCGAAGCCCCCGCAGGTGATACATGTCTTCGGTTTGAAAGACAAAAGTTTTCAAGACGAGGATCGCACGGAGGTGGCGCTCGGCAAACAGAGGCCCGCGGTGGATCAAGTAACGCACTCGCATTCCTTATTTGCAAAAAAAAAACACGTGGTTAACTGCCCACACTGCCACATTTCCGTTACAATTGGGTTTCTTAATTTCCCCTCCTCGAATTTGCTGATGCGTGAATTCTTGAGTCAACAGTTTCGATGCTGCAAGGAGGGCATCCGCTTTGTCCATAAAAGTCCTTTTCGACGTGGCTTCGGGGGTCCTTCTTTCGCGAGAGCCTTTTATTTCGATGGTACCGGTAACAGCCTTCCTTTTCTTTTGAGATCGCACTGCTTTTCTGCAGAGTCTCCTGTTGAACCAGACATGCCAAATGGATTTTCTTTTTATCAAAGTACACAATAACGCTGCGAAAATCCTTCCCCAAAAAAAAAAAAAAAAAAAATTATTTTTAAAACGTATGAAATGAAATAATTATACACTTTTAATAAACATCACTGTTATCCGTTCTTCTAGTTTCAGCTGTCTCAAATTTTTTTATCCTTCCCAGAATCCGCATGTTCACTCAATGGCAAATACCTTCCCTATGTTCTTTGTCGAGGTACTTGGACCCTCCTCTTGAGTCAAACTGTTCACCCATTATGTAAAATGGTTGAGCAAGATTTAAGACGACACGAAATCAGAAACGTAAACGAGGGACAGCAAACTTAATCGATAACTTCTAGGTTGCCAGATGAATAGTTTCCTTTAAATCAAAACTCTTAACTGACAACATTATAGAATAACATGACACTTTGGAGAATGTCGAGCCAAAATATTTTGTTCCAGGAAAAACCATGACTTAATCTAAATTCATATTTTTTTCTCACATCATAATAAATATGATCTATTTGATCTAATGAATCTATTTCCTTAATGAGTTTCAAAAGCAAAGATTTTTGTGTAAGTTTCGAAACAAAAACCAAGATTTCAAGTAAAAACTCAAATATTGAGGGAGAAAAAACCGATGATCGGCTACTCTATATTAAACCAATCTTCACCCAATTTGATGAACACTTCTATAACATCATCCCAAAATTGGATCTAAAATCATTTTCTTTTCAAAAAAATTATACTTGAATGAAAAACCTTTATTCCGATGCACTCTGGTGGGGCAACGGGCGTACCGGTTACGGGGATCCAATGTTCTTTTAAAAACCACTAAACCTCCACATTTTAAAATTAATTGAAATATTTCCACAAAGGATTTTGCTTAAATTATTGAACAAGAATAATGAAAAATAAAAGAAAGATATATGATGGGAGGGGGATGTCCGTTACACGACCGAAAAAAAAAAAAAGAAAAACAGGACAAAAATACAATATGCTACAAAAGTGATACACAGGTTACATGGAAGTAATTAAAAAGTTAAGACCAGCAGTTATGGGATGAAGGATAGACTATTGATTTAAAATTAAATGAAATCTATTGGAGAAATATGTATTTCTTATAAATGATTAATGGCATAAAAAATAATTTTAAAGAATAAAAATGCCATATAAGGATTTACATTGAGCTTTTCACAAAAATAAAAAAAAAAAAAAAAAAAAAAAAATCACTCATGAGCATAGATGATGGATCATCCAGACTGTAATATTCAAATTTTATTGTATGTATCGTTTAAAAAAAATGCGTTACCTTATTGAAAATCTCATTCACTGAAGCAAGAAAAACCGAGAATAATTATAATTCGTTATCCCTTTCATCAGAGAAAAAAAGAAAAATATTTGTTCAAAGCAAATGAATGGGGAGAAAATTGATGCTTATCCAATGTCTGGCGTGCTGATGTTTTTTGAAACAGAGCCATTCGGAGTCTGCAATGATAAATCGATGTTTCGTTACGGAAACTTAACTGACGGAACTTGATTTCTGTTAGCCATACTTGCATTTGAATGGGTGAACAGTTTAGCACACACCAAAACTGTTCATGAATATAATTCTTACTGCTGAGGAAATCTTCCATCAGAATAAGCGGCCTGATGGCCAATTGGCTGGCGCTCCGGCCGTTAGTACCACAGGCTTCAGGTTCGAAACCTAGCAATGGCATGAATTCTTGTTGATAGTTCGAAATCCGCGTTAAATGGTAGGTCCCGTCTAATGAGCCTAAAATGTGCACAAAATCACCGTAGAGAGGTAAACCAAACCAATCCATCATAAGAAATAAACAGATTTTAATATAGCCCAACTAGCTATCGCTAAAAAGCACGGATTCAAAGACCGGTATAATAGGGGTGAAAGATGATTTTGTGAGAGGATTAATGGTAATAAAAATGATTTTCATTTTAACCATTAAAATTTTAAACATCATAAAATAAAAATAAAAATTCCCTAATAGCTATTAAACTATTTTTTTTCAAAATCGCTTCGCTCTGCGCGCATCTGCCTAGCACCCCTAAAGAGAAATGGATTCTTCTGTTTCCGCTTTTAAACCAGATGCTTACCTTTCTTCTGAACAGAACTCTAGTTTGGTAGTTCTACTTTCAATTAAATGCTGAAAACACACACGAAAACCACAAGTATATTTCAAAATGTGTTGAAGCAAATCAAATTAAAAAAGAAAGAAAAGAAAGTATGACTTCTGGCGCGGGTAAAAAAAGTGCAGGGAAATAGTTGATAGGCACGCATTATTTATATCAGATTCGAAGTGCTAAAAAGTGTGACTGCTTGATTCTCGGTATTATCAAATCTGCTATGAATTTCTTACTATCATGCGAATAGAAAGTCTGCCCCCCTCTCTCTCTCACACACATGATTCCGTTTGGAATGTATAGTGTCACGAAGATCAGATGTACGAGTGGTAAGAGCAATTGTTTAAAATGAATAAGTAGTTTTCATAATTAGCTGTTCTTTAAATTGTTTAATAGAGTTGGACTTATTGTACACAAATATTTCTGTTTATAAAAGTACAAGTACGCACAGTACATTACAAACTTAAAATTTTCTTTGACCCATTTTTCGATCTTGGCGACAAAATTGTTTGCGTTAGGATGATGTCGGCTTTCTTGGTTGGTTTTGGTTTGGTTTGTCGCTCTATGGTCATCTTGTGCAAATGAGGACTAAACAGACAGGGACACAGTGACAGTTTAACGTGGATTCCAAACCACTCACTGACAGCCATGCCACCGCCGGGATTCGAACCTAAAAGGCCAGATCGACAGCTAATTGGCCATCAGGCAACCGGTTTTCTTGAAGCACCTGGAAATTATTCGAAGAACGTGATACAGCTATTAGCTCATCAAGGCGACGTTTTCCTTCAATGTCCCTCCATCGGTGGTTCCTTAATTTTACACCGCTACTTTTCCTGGTTCCAACACATTCTGCTTCTCAATTATCTACTCTAATTTCAGTGCATGTCCTAAACTGGAAAAACCGATGCCCACTATTATATATATATATATATTATTGCGATAAATCAAACCATTATCTCATTGATCTATGTTGTCCGATGCATCATGCGTATGAGAGCCTGACGTCTTCCGACACTTGCTTTCTCTTTCTCCCTCCTAAACCTGGATTACCACAGAGACGATTTAACCGCGTACCCTTTTCAAAAGCCCTTCAAAAGGATCCCCAAGGAATTTTTCCGCAGCCATTTCTTCCCCGATAACAGAAAAAAAAATGTTTTAAAAAGGATGGGGGGGGAGGGGGGAGGTAGAGAACCCACTTTTATCTTTGACGCGATGCGACAACAAAATAATAAAGTCAGAGGTGCCACCCGTATAAAAGCGAAATCGAGTCATCACTCCGCCTCTTCTTTCTTTTCAGATTCTTCAGAAATGATATTTTTCATTTTCGCTTGTTTTACAGTGCCTCGAAACCGGAGAGGACCCACAGAGATCTCTGTCCGGCGAAAAAAAAAAAAAAGCATCCGGCACACTTTCTGCAGACTTGGAAGAAGAGGCGAAAGACTCACTCTTTCTCATTTCGGATGAGGAAAAAGAGGGGGAAAAAATGGCTAAATTGGTGAAAAGTTTTCGCATCGTGAGAGATCTAAAGTGGAATTTGCTTTTCGACGTCTGCCTTGAAAATTATTTTCCATATTTAAATTCGAGTCTAGACCTAAATGTGTTCGGATTTATTTTTGGACACGAATAGTGATTCAGGTAGGTGAGCCTTATAAATATATATTCGTATGAGAACTTCAAACTGGATCAATAAAAAAAAGGGAAATATTTTTAATAATTAAAATTTAAATAAAATATGGAAATGATCCGTTTGAAATCTGTAATCCTCCTTTTAATTCGTATTTTAGTTTACCAACACAAAATTACCATTCATAAAAATTCTAATCCTGTTTTCAAACATTGTTCATAAATTTTGAAATGTAACGAACTACATCGAATTTGACTTCTGATTTATGCTTGAGTCATAAAAGTGTCATTACTTCGATCTAAACATAACAGATGTTTGGATATTAAGAAATAATCTTTTACGCAAAGTTGGGCAGCCCTACGAGTACTTCATGTGTTCATTGTTCAAAAAGATTTTGATCACATATAATGGACTGGTTCATGATCTACTTTTAGAAATCTTGTTTCTGTAGGAGAATAAAGCGGAATTCGGGAGCTTTGGTCTTCTACAAACTTTCATTTGTCTTGGAAGATTAAGTTACATCGAGTCAAATGGATGAAATCGGTTTTAGCGTAGAAGAAAATAAAAAAAAAACTTTAACGAGGAAAGCATGGTTGAAAACGTCCATATGACGAAATGATTAAAAGTCGAATGATGCTATGTTTGCCCTTCAGTCTCATGCATTTTGCCCAAGTTACCAAGCCTCGTTTCGATAGCGTACGAGTGCAGTCAATGAAGAGATCCTTTTTTTCTTTTTTTCAATTAAAAAGAAGACGATCTATAATTGTACTCTTCAAAAATACATCAAAGGAAACGTGGCATGACGTGAAACATCATTAAATGTTATCTGTCGAACGGAGCTTCATAAAAGCATCCAGACGAACACACAAAAATGCTTCTAATTAAAAGTAATTTCATTGATGCTTTTCAATTGAGACACTTTTCAGTGTGCAATAAAAATAGAATCCCGAATTCTAATTAAAAAAATGTTCTAACGACTCCCACATTTATTCATACTTCTCCATTGAAATGCTCTTTAAGTAACATTTCAATCATTTAACTTATATTTAAATGAATTTTGAATTTCTTTTTCGTACTTTAAAAAATTTAAATGTTACGAATTGAATAGTATTTATTTGAATGTATTGTAATATGCGTAGGTAGCATTAAAATGTTTTTTTATTTAAAACCATTTCAAGGGTTTATAGTATCTCGAAAATGTGCGATGCCACGGAGGCTAAAAGCCAAGGGTGTCTAGCCTTTTTAGCCTCGTTTGGCAGAAGGACAAAGGTGCCGGGTCAATATCCATGGGAAAAATAGTATCTCGGGGCGCAAAAAAAACGTGTACTAAAATAGTGTTAAGAAAAAGAGTTTAAAAAATAATTCATAATCTATAAGTGAAATAAGTCTAAATATAGGTAGTATGATCTTTATTGACCTCTTGACCATTTTTCCGACCCGTGAGATGTATCATACTTTTACAAAATATATTTATTCTATATAAAATATACTTATTTGGCCAAAGTAGTGAAAATCAATGTATTAAAAAATACATTATGTGTGCATCCCTCTACTCAAAAATTGAACTGTGGAAAGGATGAGAAAAATTAACTTTGATTTTAAAATAATATTCATGCGCAATCAAATATCGCACTAGTCAAATAAATATTTTTTAATGATATCATGTTTAATGTTATATATTTCTTTATATCATTATTAATACACTGAAGTGACAAAAGTCATGGGATACCTCTTAATATCGTGTCGGCCCTCCTTTCGCCCGGCGAAGTGCAGCAACTCGACGTGTCATGAACTCAACAAGTCGTTGGAAGTCTTCTGCAGGAATATTGAGCCATGCTGTCTCGATAGACGTCCATAATTGTGAAAGCGTTGATGGTGCAGGATTTTGGGCACGAACAGACCTCTCGATGATGTCCCATAAATGCTCGATGGGATTCATGTCGGACGATCTAGGTGGCCAGATCATTCGTTGGAATTGTCCAGAATGTTCTTCAAACCAATCGCGAACAGTTGTGGCCCGGTGACATGGCGCATTGTCATCCATAAAATCCCATCGTTGTTTGGGTACATGAAGTCCATGAATGGCTGCAAGTGATCTCAAGTAGCTGAACGTAAGCATTTCCAGTCAATGTTCGGTCCAGTCGCACCAGAGGACCAAGTCCATGCCATGAAAAAACAGCCCACGCCATTACGGAGCCACCACCAGCTTGAACAGTGCCTTGCTGAGAGTTTGGGTCCATGGCTTCCTGGGGTCTGCGCCACACTCGAACCCTACCATCAGCTCTTACCAACTGAAATCGTGACTCATCGGACCAGACCACGGTTTTCCATTCATCTAGGGACCAACCGATATGCTCACGTGCCACGAGAGTCGCTGCAAGCGATGTCGTTCTGTCAGTAAAGGCACTCGAGTCGGTCTTCTGCTGGAATAGCCCAAGAAAGCCAAATTTCTCCGCACAGTTCTAACAGACAAGTCCCTCGTACGTCCCACATTGATTTCTGCGGTTATTTGACGCAGTGTTGGTTGTCTGTTAGAATTTACGACTCTTTGCAGACGTCGCCGGTCTCGGTCGTTAAGTGCAGGCGGTCGACCACTGCGCTGTCCATGGTGGGATGTTATGCCTGAAATTTCATACTCTCGGCACACTCTTGACACAGTGGATCTGGGAATGTTGAATTCCCCTAACGATTTCCGAAATGGCATGACCCATGCGTCTAGCTCCAACTAACATTCCGCGTTCAAAGTCTGTTGATTCCCGTTTTGCGGTCATCATCACGTCAAAACCTCTTCAAATGAATAACTTGAACAGAAATGAAAGCTCTGCGAAAGCACTGCGCATTTATACCTGTTCTACGCGATGCTACTGCCATCTGAAAATTTGCATATTGCTATCCCATTACTTTTGTCACTTCAGTGTATATTATCTATGTTGACATGTAAGAATAACAGTAAACACAAATATAATAACTCATTCTGTTTCAGTTTTTCTCTCTAAAAAAAATGTCTATAGTGGGTCTCAATCTACACTCATGTCCATAAATTAAGAATAATGAAGTTCAGGCAAAGAAAGAGACAGAAGCAAAACAAATTTGACTTATTTGTAAAGTCTATTTATTAAACAAAAGGTAAAGAGCAAAAAAAGATGCTATATGTTTGACATAATTAATAAAAATGCGATTTTTACTCCCTGGAGCAAATTTCAAAAAAGAACCTATTTACAAAAAACAGTATAACATGGTTAGTGTGAGGGTTAATATGGAGTATGTCTCCCGGACGATGCAATACAGGCCTTACAACGCCTAGGCATGCTGAGTATCAAATTATCAATCTGAACTTGGGGAATATTACACCACTCATCAAGCAATGCCTTCCGAAGTTCCGGTTGACCGGTGGGAGGGGGTTGACGGTCACAATTCGTCGGCCAAGCATATCCCACACATGCTCTATTGGATTCAAGTCCGGAGAGTATGCTGGCCAATCCATACGGGTGATATCCACCAATTGAAGGCATTCGTCTACAATGTTTGCACGGTGAGGACGGGCATTGTCATCCATAAACAGAAATTCAACACCCATGGCGCCGCGAAACAAACATACATGTTGTTCCAGAATGACATCCCGATAGATGTGGCCTGTCATCGTTACACTCTGAACATGCAGGTCAGTTCTGGAACCAAGAATAATTCCTCCCCAAACGAGCCCTCCTGCACCACCGTAACGGTGTCGTTCAATGGTGTTCTCTTGGTGGTAACGGGTACCTGGCGTTGAAAGTCCGGCGAGAATCAAACTGCAAACTAAACCTGGACTCGTCGGAAAACATCACACAAGACCATTGTTGCGGTGTCCACAATGCATGCTCTCTACTCCAGGTTAATCGCAGGCGACAGTGAGGCGGTAAGTGGAACACATCTGACAGGCCTACGAGCATATAGACCACTGTGCCCTAAGTGTCTGTACGCGGTCTGCCTTGAAACTGTCGTACCGGTAGCTGAAGAGAGCTGACGAGATAGGTCTGATATTGTGCTCCGTCTGTTTCTTTTGGCAGTAACTGCTAAATACCGGTCCTCATTCGGCGTTGTAACTCGGAGGCGACCTGTGCTGTAACATCTATTCCCATTACCATCATCTTGGAATCGTTGCCAAAGCCTGGAGATGACACTCTAGGCGATTCCAAGTTCCTCGGGTACATCCACATTCCAGTCGTCCATTAATTCTACCACGTAAAATATCATCCAAATGCTTCCTTTGTGCCATAACTATGCGGTTATTGCACTGAAAGGCTTTTAAAGCGCTTGTGAACAATTTTACTTCTTTGCCGCCATTCCTTATATACCCCTCTCTTACACTCTCGTCATTGTGACGTACTATCCGCGCCATCTGGTGGTTTCCTGTAATTTGCATATTCTTCTTCAAGGTGTGTGTGATAATTCTACAAGGGAAATTTTTATTTTAGAGTTCAATTTCTGTGTGATTCTGAATTATCCTTAATTTATGGACATGAGTGTAATTGAGGGATCTATAATTTTATAGGCGGTTCGCGGAGTTAGGATGCATTTCCAAAGTGACCCGCAATATCATTTGGGTTGGCATCCCTGCCATAAGTTATCACTGAAATCAAGAAAATCTTAGGGAAAAAAAAAATTCGATATTGATAATAAACAAAACTTTAAATATAGTTAGTATATTTTTACACTATTAAAATTTCAAAAGTACATATAATTGCATCTGAAAAATCTGATGCTATATTTGAAAATCTGTTGGCCAGCCTTGATTTACACCACTGTCGAAGAAACGCGCGTGCATGGAAGCAAGCACGGAGTCAATGAACTGCATGAAAAGGGGCCCCCAAAACAGAAGGGTCGCTTCTCATTATCGGGGATGCTGTATCCCCCACCTGCAAAGCGCATCTGTCCACTGTCGCCCGGGAAACCTTGTGCATTCATTCCACGAATCTCGTAAGGCGGGACAAACCTTCTCCAAACAATTCCGTCCAATTGAGATGCTAAACTGCGGACCTTTGAGTGAAAGTCGCTTCATTTAACCCAATTAAGTAGAAGGTTTCACTCCCAAACGGGTGGGGGCATTCAAATGAATGTCGATTCTTCTTCGGTCTTCAGTGCAAACTTATTACCTTAGCTGCTTACCCACTAGAAACGTCCTCATTTGCATTCTTTGATCAACGAAAAGGATTCAGCGGAACCACCCAACCGAATGCTGCCATGGAATGAACCCCCTGCTCACCGAACTAGTGGTTTACACACTGTGGGGACAAACAATGCGTTCTCTGAAGATAAAATTAAATCGAATGGGTTAGAAAACAAAAAATATCACATGCAACACGTTTTGGATGGCTTGGTCTGCCGCTGAACGGTCATTTTGTGCACACGAGGGATAAACAGACCGTGATCTACAGTTTAAAGTTGTTTCCGAACCACTCCCAGACGTGCATGCCACCGCCAGCATTCAAACCTGAAGCCTGTGATACTAAAGGCCAGAGCGCTAGCCAGTTGGCTATCAGACCGCAGACCTTTTCGATGAGTACAAATTGCCAAATTGCCAACAATTATTCTCCGGTGTGCAAAGTCATTCCCTGCACGCTGGCTGCCCACTGAGCCGCGAATTCTGCGATTTTAAAACTCAAAACATTCACATTCCTGAATCCCTTTTCCAGGAATTTTTATAGGGTTATTATCAAACTAAAAAATTAAAAATTTATTAAGAGCCTGCATGACATTTTGGAAAAAAAAAAATAACTTGAAAAAAAAAAAAATTAAAAAAAAAAAAAAAAAAAAAAAAAGAAGATGGGGAAAAAAAAAATAAATAAACTTGACACTTCAAATAGGTCGTTAAAAAAAAATGAATTCGTGTTGAAGAAGAAAAATGAAAATGTCATCGTGTTTCTTTCAAAACACAGTGAAGTGAATTGCGAACGAATAATGATTTTTTTTTTTTTTCACTTATTATAAATTTTGAATATTATTCGAAATAAAAGAAATCTTGCTCCTGCAGAGTAAACTTCGTAAAACGTCATGGCATTGAATAAAAAAAAAAAAAAAAGTCCGGAGAGGGCTTAACATAGTGGTTCCTTGCAAAGTGTGCAAAAATAAAAAAAAAAAATTGAGTTGTTCTTGAACACAAATATTTTTCCAGATCGGTACAAGGGATGTGCCATGTCTACATGCCATGAAGAACGATCCACCCGCTGTCTACGGGGGTGGGGGTCATGGCTTTCGAAAAAGAAATACTTTTACTATAAAATGCATGGAAATAAACTGGTTAGTATTATTAAAGGATATCTAAAAGGTTTTTTTTTTATTCGTTTATTATAATAGTATAATGGAGCCTGATGGCCGAGTGACTGGCGTTCAGTGTCGCAGTCTTCGGGTTCGAGTCCCGGTTGTGCCATGGATGTTTGCAGTGGTTCAGAATCCACTTTAAACTGTATAATATGACTGTTGGGAGTAGGGCTGGCAACCCTACACCGTAAATAAAAACATCTCCTGCTTTGAAATCTGCTAGTAGGCAAACTGGCCTTGACCCCTCATGGGGCTGTTTCGCCAATGAAGAAGATTGACTTGGTGTATCACTCTACGGACATTTTGTGCACACGACGTCTAAACAGACTGGGATCTACAGTTTAACGTGGATTCCAAACTCTTCACAAACATCCATGCCACCGACAGGATTCGACCCTGAAGCCTGTGGTACCAAAAGGCCAAAAAGAGCTAGCCACTTGGCCATCAGGCCGCATGAAGATGATGATCATGAAGTATTGTGCAGATGATTTATTTTAATTGAACCCCTTACTGCGTGAATTTTTTCTGTAGATCTATAAAATAGTAAAATATCTATTGTCTTCCGTATGCATCATTATGAAGTGTAAGGCAAAACCGTTAAAAGAGCATAAAGTATTATATGGCTATTTTTATATATCAAGCCACAGTTGGGATTTCTTAACATTATTTTCCATTTTTTAAAACAAAATTTTAGGTTCAGTTTTTTTATATATATATATATATATATAGACATTCCGTCCATCCGTACAAATATAGTTTAAATTGAATTCCAATGTACGGAATTGCACGAACCAAAAAAAAAAAAAAAAAGAAAAGATCCTTTAGAGTAACTAATCACGAGAAGATTCGTATCAAATTACTCTTCTTGAGACTTCCTTTCGACCGAAGCACAAGATAAACAGAACAGTAATTGAATTTAAGTCCAAAAAGAGTCGGTATTATTTCTTTCAATTTTGTCATGGGAAATTTGCGCAGCATGGAAAAAAGGGTTCTTTTCCACCTCCACGCCGAAATTTCGCAGGGGATCTTCTCCGCCCACGCAACGCATTCACAATCAAGTAAGTGGAACAAAATATTTCTTCGCCGGCGTTCGATGCTTCGAAATTTGCTTCTTCCGTTTTTCATCAGATGTTCATTCAAATTTATGTATTCGAATGGGACGCGCTCAGGTACTTTACGAGGCTCGAAATTGGAAAACTGTGTTCAAAATTCCTCACGCCTACCCGTTTTTCTTTTTCTTTTTTTGAAAACTTTTAAAAGTAATCGCGAAAATTGTGTGGGCTGTTTTTCTTCTTGCATTAAGTGCACCCAGCGACTCAAGTTTCACTTATCAATGTGCAAATCCTTCTCGTTTTTATCATTATTCTTACTGGAAAACACTTTTCCAGTTCCAACTTTATTTTAAATTTCCTCGGCATTTCTTATTCCAATTTTCGACATTTTCTGTGCTTTTGATCTGATAATCAGCATTTATCAGAGTGCATCGCCACAGTGCCGTCTACACCATTCTCTTAATTTCGAAGGAACACCCTTAAAAATGGCATCTGGAGGTTCGCACCTATCTCCTTGCATCCCAATGGATGGATAGATTATCTAACCTGCCGATGTATCATGTCTTTTTGCAGCAAACACATGGCAATTGTCGGTTAGGCATCTTTCGTCGGTGTTCGAGCCAAGCTCTATTGGCTCATAAATGCTCTTTGGAATCAAAAACATTCCAAATGAATGCTTCTTCTCTAAACCTCCCTTCGACATATCAAATGAAATCCCTCTTTATTTTTTGCTTTAAAATGAAAACATGGCCGACCGGGAGAAAAACGCACTGTGCTTAGAGACCGAGAAAGGCGGATTCGGAGCTTGACCGAACTATGCCAAAGATGAGGATAATCGTTCTGAAGGGTGGAAAATCCTACTGTTGTTGCAACCTCTCCTTATTTGTAAATGCGGCTCAAGTTTACCAGTTGACCGTTGAAAGACACCCATCAGTTCACATTGATTTGCAAAAAGTCTTTTCACACGGACGACGAAAGAGAAACAGCCCTGAGTGAAGCCCCATTAGAATCACCCTGCAGCATTTACACAGTTAAAATATATTCAAATTGAATGCATACGTTGCCTTTTTTTTTTTCTTCTTCATATCAAAAACAAAAGTTGAAATTGTAAAAATGTGTTTATTTTAAGTACATTTGATACAGGCGTTGTATTTTGCCGAACATTTTTTCATTCATTTTCGCTTTAGAAACTTCGTGGTATGTCATGGGCCTTGTCTCAGCTTCGTGGAACAATTTCGTGTGACCCTCGAGGAAAACACCTTGAAGACCCTTTGTCACGGTCATGCGCACACAATGCTGCGGTGGAATGTGGCTGTCAGTTCTGTGACCGCCGATACCACATTAGCGCAACACACACCGATGTGTCGAAAGGATTATCTTCATTCGTCATAAGTCATCGTTCTTTTTCCAATTCCTTCTATTAGCACCCACTCTCCCTATATATATCTATCTGGTTCAAAGTTTCAATCGTTCGTGAAACACTTGTTATTCATCCACTCGAGTTCAAACAAATTTTTTGTTTAAAACTTGTAGTGGATGGCACTGGATGTTAATACAGTCTTTTCAAATATTAATTCATTCATTAAATTTAATTAATCAATTTTAGTTTTTTTTTTTTAAGATTTAAGTTGCATATAATCTACCCATAGATAACAGATAAACTTAAAAAAAATGAATGAAAATTGTTTATAAAGAACTTTCTGCAATAGAAAAAAAGTAGGAATTGACTTTTTTTTTTTTTTTATATTACTTGTTTCTGTCACACTCAGACACGAGCGCGCACAATTAAGTTTCCTAAACGGAAGCGCACCTTTTGGTGCTTTCCCCAGTTTGGTTTGGTTTGTCGCTATACTGTCGTTTTGTGCACACGAAGGCTAAACAGACCGGGACCTAAAGTTTAAAGTGTATTGCGAACCATCAACAAACACCCATGTCAGGATTCTAACTTGGTGCCTGTGGTATCAAAGGCCAGAGCGCTAGCCACTTGGCCACAGAAACTAAGGAATCAGACCGATTGGCCACAAAAACTAATGAAATTGTAACGATTCCAAGTTCAGCACATAGAGCACTTACATTTCAAAGCCCTTTGAAACTTCCTTCACAGCGTTGCAGAGGTTGCGTGGAATAGTATCTAAAAAGAATCGAATCTTATTTTCTTTTTCTTATTTCTTGTCTTTGTCTGAATGGGGGCACTCCAAGGATTTTGTATTCTGAATGCTGCGATGGTTTTGCGTTTTACTCACGTTTTAGCGGAATTTATAGTATAGATTTTTCTACGTTGCAAAGAAGGACACCTAATTGTACCGATAGCTTTTAGCTTTTTCGATCTCCGATCTCCTGCTTTCATTCTTCTCAAGCATTAGGAAAATCAATTAAAAAAAATCTTAATTTTAAGATGTGGAGGTTTAGTGGTTTTTAAAATCACACTGGAACTCCGTAACGCCCGTTGCCTAGCAAGGGAAGATGGGTATTTTCATGTAATTTTAATAAATCTATAGCTTTGTAAAATTTTTTAGGATCATTTTCGAATATATTTTTACCCATAATCGATGCTTAGCTTATTTGACACATGGCTGAAGCCGCTCCACGTAACCCTTCATTTTGAAAGTTATTTCAAAAAATAAGTCCATAAAAACGGATTGCGTCTTCTCTCACTTCACCCCATTCAAGCCATACCTATACTTTCGCCCATTCCGCGGTGGTGGATGTCATGGCGGCAGGGAGAATCTTCTCTCGCCTCCCTCGGGCGAAAATCGTTTGGCGAGAGGAAGGGTGGAGGCCCGCCCGCGTCGCCTGCCCGCTGGGACTCGACCTTCTGACACTCATAACCAGAAGCATGAATGACGACACCCGTTCCACAGAAATCTATTTACCGCATAAAAGCTTTTGAGAAGGAGGAACTCGTGGGAAGCCGCCGGCTGTTTTGGGGAATTCAGAATTGTTATTTTTATTCTCAAATCGGTCTGAAAGAATTGTTTTTGTCAGATGATCGGTGAAAGAGGCAAACTGAAATAATTTTAAATTTTTACACGAAAACTTTTGTTAAATGAATCCACGAGAAAATTATTTTTTTTTAAATAATATTTTAATGCAGCGCAGACAGCAAATTACAAGGTGTTCTGATAAAGATTCAGGAAATTCAAAGTATATTTTATTAATGAGTGAAATCAAATAATATATTAAATAAATTGATAATAAATATTTAATGAATGAATAAAATGAGTTATTATTATAAGTCCGATCACGGAAATGGGTTCGCTGCTATAATATTTTTTAACCGTAACAGTTTTCCTGTTTAGAGGACCCTCCATCTTTTTGAGACCCCGATGCACTTAAAAATGGATCAAAATTCCCATTTTCTGAAACATTTGCACGCATAGAGCTATGCCAAAGATGATGCCATTCCTCGTACATTATCTCTCTGTATGTTATCTCTCAACTCAAGTAGGGTAAATTCAAGTTGATCCCCGGATTCGTGCTTTGCCATCATTGGTGAACTTCGTGGAAGTCCGCCTGTTTTTCCTCAAAGCCTTTCCCGAAGGAATCAATTATTCCCCTAGTTCTTCCCTAAGTAGAAGTTCCTCCGAAGTAGTGTCTCTTACGGAAAGTCAATCAGTTGGCTGAATTTCAAGGATCCAAGTGCTAAGGTAAGGTGCATTAGGGCTGAGGTTACGATCCGCTGCTGGGGTTCTTTGATGTTACTACTTTCGGAAACAAAGAGACTAGGGGAAGTTGGGGACCCTGTGTGTAAAAAGCATCTTGCAGCAACCATCAGGCTGCCTGGTGGGAGTTTTTCTCCCATACGACTTGCAAAAGCAAGGCAGTCCTCCTATTTGTGAGCTTTATGAAGTATATATAAATGTTATATATAAAAAAGTACTGTCGAAGTATTAACTCAACTATAACATCGAAAGAAGAGAAAAGAAATTAGAATTAGAATTTGCAGAAATACTGTTAGTCAAAAATTATACGGTTTGAGAACAATGATTTTCTTTACATAATACACTTCATACAGGCTTTCATAGAATTCTTTGTTAGATTTTTATGCTTTAGTTAATATTCAAGAGCCCCAAATGCGACGAATTTCTCGTTTCATTGATGTTTCGGATTAAGAATATATATATATAAAAAAAATGCATTAACTGCAACCAATATCGCAACGGAAACGACCTGCTCTATCATTCTACGAATGAACCTTTTCGGACAGCTTGCAAAGACGTCTCTAATTTGCCGGTGGCCGAAGTCGAGTCAAGCCAGAAGTTATTTTGCATAAATAACGAAACGCGCATAACGACGCAGGGTGTATGTTTGCTGGATTTATTTAGAAAATTAGTTTCCCGCTTGATTCATTTTAGCCAGCCCCTCATGGACAACGACATAACTTGAGAAATGAATTTAATGAAATTGTCCACCATTGTGTCAGCAGAAACGACGATGAAACCTATTCAAATGGGCAAGCCTCCTCGAATTAAAATGTACGATCGGCCACCCTTCCCCCTCACCCTGAAGACCCCTTAAGCGACGTCTTCGATTAGACACGTGGTAGGACGAGATGGGCAATATAAGTTGAGCATGTTTGACGGAAAGTCTCGGGAGAGGGCCCGGAAATTGGATTAAAAAATCGGTATAAAAATCCGATTCTTTTACAAAAAATAATTTTTATATATGCTATATATATATATGTTTTATTCTGAAAATTAAAGTTAAAATAAAATGTTAAGGAGACGATTCAACACTACACCTCGAGCAAAGACAGCAACTGATTTAACAGCAAACCAAATCAGAGATTTTTTTGAGGATCATAAAAACCCATCTTGAATCCACCATGAAAGAAGATAGAAACTATTATATTTTTAAGAACAAATAAATAGAATGCATTACAAAAATATAGCATATTTGGGATTGAAATACACAGGTGTTTTTAATTCTCTTCAGTTACTATAGTATACTTTAGTACCAATGCATTAAGTAGTGTCATTTTTATAGGGCATATGTTATAGACTGTAAGCAAATTTGGAGAATAAGAATGTCTTTTATGTTTGGTCAAATAAGACATATTTAAATGTGTAAAAAATACTTTGTTATGAGAAACTCATTTTTATAGATATACGAGTGCAATAAAAGTTATTGAGTTTATTTCACACATTCTTCTGGTAGTACATAAAATAACGGAAAAGAGCCAGGAGTTGATATAAAATAAGTCAGAAATATTTGGTCTTTTCAAGTCCCTGGTTCTGCGTCTAATTCCATGATGGCAAGCTCTTGTGAAATCATGGGTTGTGATGTCAATGGTCCTTTTCCAAATTTTCTATTTAAAAACGTTGCCCAGAAACTCTGCTGTCCATACGATGCTAAGCTAAAAAAAAGAGTTTGTCGGCAGTCCAGTACGTGAGAGTGAGGACCCACGAAGCGCAATTGGCAATGGCACCCACAGGGTTGGATGTGACACACCTCCAGACACAGGCTCAAGATTTTATTGGCCTTATAGACACCTCCACCCACACAGGAGGTTCATAATTTCAATTCAATTATTTTGTTTCTTCTCCTGTTGGTCAATTATATTACGCCCAAACTGTTACGTTTTGTGTTGACATTTTATAAATGCAAGTGAATGATACTTTGTTTAAAAAAAATAAATAAATAATAGATCATCCATAATTTCGTTACATATTTCATTCAATTGTTTATTGCACTTAACGGCCACACACAACTGAATTTTAGGCTTGCAGATGAACACATTCATTAAGTCAACTGTTAATATAAATGGTAAGTATTTTTTTACAAAAAAGTTTATTCTTTAATAAAAAATCAGATGTTGAAGGATCCGAATAAAAACGGACCTGCTAATAAAATTCGTTTTAGGATGAACTATTAAGATTGATTAATGATTGTGGATGAATTTAAAAAATGTGGTTTAAAAATACAGTTGTGAACGATATGATAGAATGCTATAGAATAAAATAATGAAACAACATTTTTACTACTTGAAAAATAAAAGGACGTGCTTTCGTCCAAATGAGCGAAAAACGTTCAAGACCTAAAATGAATGAGCAGCCTTTGTGAACTAGTGACGTGAGAAATTGTCGAAATGGATTTATCTGGCGACAGTGATCTGAAAAAAAAGAAGTTTTTGGAAGATATTCAAGTTTTTTTCTTTAGGTTATCATTTCTCTGTGCTTAATGCACGAAGTGCTTAATTTATTATTTACTAATCAATGTTTTTAACCTCCATTCCACATGCATAACTATAGCATTATTAAACTTACTACGGAAAAACAGTGTCCTTTCTTCAAACACACATCCTATCATATAAGGGAGGATTTTGAAAAAATACTTTCTCGATATATGAGCCTCTAGCTATCATACATATCACAAAAACTGGACAAAATTTTGGTTTAATTTATTTTTGGGGTAAATGCTCAAGAATCATATGAAAAACAGCAGTTAAACTCTAACAGTTGCTGTTACAGTGACACGATTTCGAAAATTTCAAACAACTACTTTTTTTTTATTATTATTATTGAAATGGGATCTCCGTAGCAAAAATCACAAACAGAAGTGGACAGACTAAGAAGAAAGGTAAAAACAACCCATTCGGGCAGAGAGCAAAACATTTAAATGTGCTTCACACATTTTCTACGTGACCTCCTTCACTCACGATGGCACTTTGCATGCGACAGATGGTGAATAGCACTGCAGCACGTACCGTGGCAAGAGAAATCTGTGGAGCTAGATGTCTGATGGCATTTTTCAAATCAGTTGCAGTTTGCAGATTAGATGCACTTTGATGTCAGTTATCCCACAGCCAGAAATGCATGGAAGTGAGAGGGGGAGGGCCACGGAAATGTGAAATGGAGGAGATCACACTGTCCCAAACTATTGTGTTAAGAAACGTTTGACAGAAGACCTCGCAGGTTGTGGAACGCGATCTTGCATCAGATAAAACAATCCTTTACGGGATACCTTGAAGTCTAAAAGTGTGCGCATCTGCAATCTGTAATCCGCAAACTGTATCTGATTTGAAAGATGTCATCAGACTCAACAGATTCTTCTTGTCATGATGTGTACTGCAGTGCTATCCCTCCATCTGTCGCATGCAAAGTGTCATCGTGTGTGAAGGAGGTCACGTAGAAAATGTGTGAAGCACATTTTATTGTGTTTCACACATTTTTTACGCAAAAACAAACTATAAGGGCAGAAAACAAAATAGTTTTGCTTTCTGCAGTATGGGTTGTTTTACCTTTCTTTTTAGTCTGTCCACTTCTATTTGTGATTTTTCGCTACGGAGATCCCATTTCATTAAAATAAAAGGTAGTTGTTGCCCTTTAAATTCTCGAAATCATGTCACTGTAACAGTAACTGTTCGACTTTAATTGTTGTTTTCCACATGATTTCTGGGCATAGTATATCTCAAAATACCTTAAACCAAAATTTTGTTCAGTTTCTTTGAACGGTACGATAGCTAGAAGCTCCTATAACGAGAAAGTATTTTTCTTTTTATAATCACTCTGCATATACACATAACATTTTTCCTAACACTTTATCGTTGTGTGCAGAACTTTGCCTAAAAGGAAGCAGGCACATGACGTGTGACGACATCTCTGTGAACAGATTCGCGGGAGGAGATTTGAGGGTTTAGAACACAGGAATGAACATATTTATTGAAATAGAACCATGTTATATTGTTAACGTATGTACAATGAACCTATGGTAACTGAAGTTGGCTACATGAAGGTTCCAACTCCCGAAATGTAACGGCAGAAACTGGACAGGATGAAATATTGCGGGGGTGGCAAAACAGTATCCACAGCTCGCAACTGACTCTGGAACCAAAGACGGCCCTTACACGTGTCGTATTATTAATGTGACAAATAAACATGATTTTTTTTTTTTCTATATTGTTTAAATAGTGTGAATTCTTTTTAACAAGTGACATAGCTTCTACGCGAAAAACCTCCGTTTGCCAGACATAATAGCTCCATCGAAGGAGTCAAGAGGCCGATGATCGGCCGAAGACGTCAACAGAGCGCGAGGCGTTTGTCCAACGCAGCCAAAGAAAAGGAGCGAAAACAAAGAAACCATCCATTAGGATCACTGCAACCTCGTGTCAGCCCGACCCCAACCTTTGAGAAGGAGCCGTGATTTATGGTGGCTAAATGCCATCCTCCACTCTACTCGGAAGTGATTGTGGAGCGTCACAAAAGAGGCCACTTAGAACAAATCCGCGAGGTGGGGAAATGGCGGCTCGCTCTTCTTTTTTCTCTTTCTTTTCTTTTTTTATTTATAGGTGTTTACTAGTTTCAAAATGAGAAGAAAAAAAGTTGTCAGACGGCATGGAGATTATTTTTCACAAATCCTTCTTTCTTGTCCACGTTTTTCCGATGGAGCGCTCGTCCTTCGCTCTGGATGTAATTGGTGGCTTCGATAGCTCGATAATCCGTAGCTCATTTTTTTATTCCAGTTTTATGGATCATTTCAATGATATTCGTGATTTTACACATCGGGCTAACTCCTGGTAAGAACTTCCAGAACTCCTTATATTCGTTCCTTTAGAAAAGTTGAGCTGAAACTTTAATTATCCACACAGCAAAATATCCATCTTCGGGATAGCAGGCATCCGTAACATTTTATAGACTGTTGAATATAAGCATTTACCAGTGGAAAGAGAAACAAAAACTCCTTTTTAGGATCCGTTTTTAAAGAGAGATGTAAATTTAAATATTTATATATATGTATATATTCCATTGTTTGAAAACACTCCACGTGTCCTGCGGCCTGATGGCTAGCGCTCTGGCCTTTAGTATCACAGGCGTCAGGTTCGATGGCAGGGTTCGGAATCCACGTTGAGCTGTAGGTTCCGGTCTGTTTAATCCAAAGTGTGCACCAGATGACCCTAAAGCGACAAACCAAACCCCACGTGTCCTTAAAAGAGAATGAAAGTCTGTACAGAAAAGGTTAATAAGTATTGTAAATACAATAACGAGAAATTAAATCAGTCTTCTTACTTTTGACTCTCTGGCATATCAAATCGTTTCAAATCAAGCGTTAAACAATCAGATTTAGAGAAATCAGATAAACGTCTCTTTAGAAAGAAGACGTCATTTGTGTTCAAGCTGCTCATTTCTTGTAGTAGTAGTTAATATTTTAAGGGAACCAAACCCGTAGCGTCTTCCGAAATAGCTACGAATAAAATCTAATTAACATCACATACATTCTCGAAGATCAAAAACTTACTTCTTAATTATAATCCTTATTTTATAAGGACTCTATGTAAAATATATTTTTATACATGAAAAGAATTGCAGCAATGTGCACAGATAAAGTCACACACACGTGTATATATATATATATTGCATTCGAAAAGCAAAAACCCCTGAAGAGAATTACTCAGTCCTCTTAAAAAAATGTTCATTATATATATACAACAAAATTACATGAAAATTATAATTAGTTATTGTTTTCCTAATTGTATTGAGAAATGGCACTGATAATTGTTTGAATGGCATGGTGTTAGTTTTTTGAGTTGAAGATATTTGTTTTTTCGTTTCTCAGACAATAACGCACTCAAA
Source organism: Caerostris extrusa (assembly GCA_021605095.1). NCBI lineage: Eukaryota > Metazoa > Arthropoda > Arachnida > Araneae > Araneidae > Caerostris > Caerostris extrusa. The sequence goes on from BPLR01010793.1 coordinate 63,607, forward strand.
AGATCTTTAGAGATTGATTGTTGACCCTTTAGTTTTATCTATACTAGTGGAACAATATTTTCTTTTTATAACTAATTTGTGCAAGATATGCTTTATTTGTGTAATTTAACTAATTTGTGTTTTTTATTTTTTATATTTATATTTCTTATATTTTTTTTTTTTTTCCAAATTAACGAAAGTGAAATATAATTTAAATAATTTAATCAGCTGTTTTACAGTAAGCTCTGTTACTATTCTGTTAAACGTTTCCTAACCTGTCTCCTAACCAGGTCTAAGCAAACGACTTTTGTTTTCCTGTTTCCGCTCCTTCCACATAATGCACTCAATAATAGAAACACTCCAACGAGCACATCCCATCTGTCCCCAAAACATTCGACGTCATGCGGTTGCGGCGACCCTGAAGTGAAGAGCATTTTGCAAGCGATAATACCCCGCACAAGAAGAACTAGGGAAAAAGAGGCCAATGCGATGCAATTGACACGGAGACGTTGTTCGCTAATGAGTTTGCATTTTGAGCGAGGGTCCGAATGAGAGAAAGAGTCAAATGGGGAAGAAAAAGGAACGTTTCTGCTTCTAAATGTCGCGTGATCTGAAGGGAAATTGTGAAGGGCCAACGCCTGATACTTCAAAAGGAATCCATGTGACCGGCGAGGGCAAAAAGAAGAAAAAAATGAATCCTATAATTTGGGTCCGGTGTCTGCCGTTCTATTCCGAGATTGATCATGCATTATTCAGGGCGGGAAACCACCCACCCGCCCCCCCTCCCCCACCTTTCCGTTGCGGAACCCAAACGATGATAGGGTCGTGAGTGCAGGTTTGTCCGAAAAGACAAATTAGGAATCTATTTTCTGACTCTGCAATTGAAAAGGTTGTCGGCCTCGTTTCAAGTTCTTTTCTTTTTTTCTGTTCTCCTCTCCGATATTGTTCTGTTGATTCAAAATTGCAGAATGCTGGAAATTTCCTTTGAAGAAAAGCACACAGGAAAATAAATTTTGTAATATTTTTTTTTTTATCTTAAATGGCAGAAAAATGATTTTCATCTGTGCCTTAAAAGATTAATCATTAGGTGGGAAAAAAATACACCAACTTTAACTTTTACAAAGTTTAACTGTATTATACAAAAATAGTTATTAAGATGCGGGCAAGGAAGACATTAAACTGCGACCTATATTTAATATGGGTTTAAGAACATAACGACTTGATTATCTTTGATAGATAAATTAGATTTTAAGGATCGCATTCAAATCACGATTTCTGTGGGAGAAAAAAATTCTTTTAATGATTTTATTTTAAAGTTTTTATTCAAACTTTTATCTTTCGAAAACAATGTTGAGTTTTTTCTTAAGAGTCGTGAGAAGTCGAGAGGCAGCTGTTGAATAGTGAGCCATTAGGATACTGAATTTATCATGCGATCAAAATTGAACTCATGAACGAATTGTTATTTTGTGCCATAAGATAAACAGCCATGGCTGCTGTAATCGTCTTCAGAATCGAATGACATTTTTAGCCCTATGTCTTAAACTGTGTCACGTGTGCATCGAACTAAAAGGTTTAAACAAATTGACTAAGAGATGAGTTATGGCTGACTTTTTTGCAGAAACAATAGCAATTTGGAGCAATGTAAGCTAATTGTATTTTAAAAATTATCTTGCGATTTTGCATTATGGGCGACTTACCTCCGTTCTCCGGTAGAAGCATCTTTATTGTTTGAAAGACCTACACCTTCATTATTCTCTAAATTCCCAATCCTTTAGGAAGCCCTATTGAAAATCCTTATAACGGAATCCTTGACTTGGGCAGTTTATTATTATTAATAATATTTCCGTGCTCTATTAGCAATTTGTTCGCTTTTCTTTCGTGCCTCCATCACTTTATTTGTCATCTGTTATTCAAAGTTTGAATAAAACTATTTTTTTATAAGAAACTATTGTCTTGCTTCGCTAAAAGTTCCGTACGCATAATAATCAAGATATTGAATTGAATATCAATTGCAATGCTATAGAGAAGTTTAAAGCTTTTTGTGAAATTTTAAAAATAGTCTGCCTTACTTATAACAACTAAGCAATAAGAAAATCTTTTCTCCAAATTTCCCATTCACAGAGCAACCACAAGAAACGTTTCTAGACAAACATCTTACCCGTTTTTTTTTTTTTTTGTTTTTTTTTTTTTTCTAATGCAGCTGGCAAACACTTAGACAGATTGGTCTTGGATGCCTTAAGGCAAGCGCTGCACAGACGTTACCCCCCTTTGCATGACTCAGGGGCGCGTGTAACTTGAAGATAAGCCACGGACACGGAGTAACAATGCCCCCGCAACGTTCTACGATCCTGTTAGACCGGGACCTACGGTTTAAAGTGAATTCGAACCCCTACAACATCCAGGGCACCGCCGGGACTCGAACCCGAAACCTGTCGTACTGAGCGCCAGAGCATCTTACCCTAAAAGCAACATTTTAAACTTTATCATGGCCACAAAGAAAAGATACGCTTTGAAATGATTCGCACTCATAACGCTGCAGCTTAAGTTAATTTTTCCTAATTTAAATATCAGAATTCATGCGGAAATAGGGCATTTTTTTATTGGAAAAATCTAATCAGTAAAAAGTATCAGCAAAAAATTTAATTATGAAAATTGGCCAAAGGCTTTAGAAGATTAAAAAAAAAAAAAGCCTTCAAATCTTCCAGTTCTTAATTAATCTTGATATGATTCCATTTTTTTCTTCGTTTTATTGCCTCACTTTCAAACCGCTAACATAAAAAAAGAAAAACTCCAGCCAAATAATCATCTTACATAACAAATTCAATTAGCAGCGCAAGCAAAAATGGCCTCCTGGTTATTATGATTAATAACTACAAATTGGAAAAAATGCGATGCATAAAAATGGGTACAAATATAAACGCTGAACTTAATTTAAAATGAATTATTTTTTTATGAGTATTTGGAAAAATAATAAAGGAGATTCATATTACTTAAAATAATAATTAATTACTTCTCATTCTGAATAACGTGATACATGCTTTATGCATTTTATAATCATCCAGTCATTTACATTTTGAATTCCAACAAATAACATGATTTAAATTTATAACAAAAATGAAATAAATCGATTAGAATATAAAAGCTAAAAAAAAAAAAAAAGCATTTAAATAAAAAAATAAATATTGGGTAAGAATATCTGAGATAAAATGTTTCGTATGAAATGTTTAATAAACTGGAAACGAATGTATCAATATTATTTTCCTTTGTTTGTAAAACGATTAAAAATCTGATTAAAATTAATATGATTAAAATTTTTTAAAAAAGGTTACGAAATAAACACTTTTCTTCTCATTATGAAAATATTGCATAACTAATTTTAAAAACAGGTTTCATAAATAAGATATTAAACTTCATTTTTCTTTTAAATGGCATGAAAATTAAAAATACAATTACTTTTATATGTCATTGTCATGGAGAGTGTGTTATTGAAATTCCCTTCATTTGATTATTAGGAAATTGGTTTAATACATTCAAAAGAATTAACAGCTAAAACTTAATGATTTTTAGAGCTTTAAGTATTCATTTATTTTCCGAAACTACAATTTTATAAATAGTTTTTAATTCTTAAGTAAATTATTTGAAAAAATAGCAAAGTATTCGGTATCATAGTCATCATCATCAGTGGCACAACAGCCCCGTGGTGGGCCAAGAACGTCTGCCTACTGGGAAATTTCGAGACAGGAGATGTTTTTGTTTTCATGGGGTAGGGCGTCAGCACTACGTCCAACGCTCTTCAGTCATATGAGACGGGAACCTAAGCTTAAAGTGGATTCCGAACCCCTACAAACATTCATGGAACCGTCGGGACTCAAACCCGAAACCTGTGGCACCGAGCATCAGAGAGCTAGTCACTCGGTCATCGAGGCCGAGGCCTCATTCGTTATTAAACAGTACTAAATCTTTTAGATTGGGTGCAAAATAAAAGACGATTATTTTGATAGGAAAATGTATTCATATCGATTGAGAGATAAAAATTGTCATAAAATATATTAGATTCTATGCATGTTATACTTGAAGATAGTGTTACTGGCGTTCGTAGTAGCCTATCTTCAAGATACACGTGCCCCTTGGTAGTGCTAAATGAGTAACGTATGAGATTACTGTTTCTGTATTGCCAGTTTCATTAGAACTATATGTTATGCACATATGTTTTATCAAAATGTTTAAGGGACGAATATTTACATATAATTCAATGCCAATAAATAATTCAATAGTATTTTTATCCAAACGAATAAAATGTATACAAAAAAATATCTTTTCTATCGTTACCTAAACGAACAGTTAGCAAAATATTTGACTTTTTTACACTATTTTGAAAAATACACTTTTGTTATTACTTAGAAATATATTCAGGATGGAAATAGATTGTGTTTCCGTTTAACAAACTGAGAGGAACACGACTTACTTATTTAATCTTAAACGCGAACCAATCGGAATTTTTAATGGCATTCGTTGAAAATCGTTTCTCTTTCCGGAGATAATCTCTGTGGTTGCAGGAGAACGTTTTCCCCCTTTTTTTTTTTTTTTTTTTTTCCCCTAAGTATTTTTAAAAAGGAAAATAATGTGAGAGATTTGAATTGATAAGTTGCTTCATTAAGAGTAGAAAAAGATATTGATTTCTAATTTCACTTTGTCGTCTTTCGATGGAATAATGAATCACGTCTCTCGGCTTTTAGTGAAGAAATCCCTGGCGCTCAATGTTAGTCCACTGGAAGTCAGATTCGCACATTAATTTCACAGTGATGTTGACACATCGAAGAATTTTGAAGTGGATTTCATTCGAATAGGTGTAAATTGAGGTTATACTTATTTGTTTGCATACTTTACTCATCTCGTTCTCTGAGATTTTTAATTATTTTTTCACAAAACAAAAATGAAATATCTTTGTTAAAGTGATAAATGATGCATAGTGATTAGTTCATTTCAGAAACTTTCTTTTTCAACTTACTTTTCAAAAATCAAAAAATGTTGAAATAGCATATTTTAAAGCAAAGATAAAAACTCATACTCCAAAAGTATATTGAAGAAATTCCAAAATCCGTAAACACCCATAAAGTCGCTAATTTTACGGAAAAATTGACGATTATTGGTGATTAATTTTTTTGTTTCGTCTAAAAATATTCCTAAAAACATATTTATACTGAGATTTATGGCATTTGTTTTCTTCATAAAGCTATGTATCTCAACGTAGCATCGTGGCCAGTTCTGCTCATAGGCTCCATTGGACACCATGAAAAAGTGTAAAAGATTTTTTTTTACTTTTTGCTTCTAAAAATTAATAACATTCAGATTTTTGAGTAATAATACGTAAAATACAAATGTGCCCACGAAAAAGAATTCTTTAAATAGTACATGAAATTAATTTGGGTCATTTTAAATTTGCTTTAAATTTTCTGTCTATTTCAAACGAAACCGAGATGATGGATTGCATTATTAGATCGATGCAATTTAAAGAGTTTAAAACTTTGTCATTCAGCATTTTATGCGGTAGAAGGCTTTGTTATAAAAGGCTTTGTTATATAAAGTCTAATTAATATATATATATATATATATAAGAGAGAGAGATCCTGTCAAAATTTTGTTGTCCCGTAAAGAATTAATATAAGGCTTTTTTTTTTCTCAATTATACTGCGATACATTCAATGTCGGGTCGGAATCCATTAACAAAAGTTCTTTCGATGCAAGAACGCTTTTGGCCGGAAGGCGGATGAGCAAGTCAAGAGATCAGCCACTGATACGTGTTGCATGAAATGTGCTAAAAATTTAATGGGTTTTCTTAGATGCCATTTGCCAATTCTAAGATATGGGGAGAGCTGTGTTAAAACATCAATTACAAATAAGTTTTAAATATTCCAACTTAGTTTACGTAAGTGACCTTTAGTACAGCGAAGAGCTGCCAATTTCAATTAATCCACCAACCAATCGATAAAAAAGATAACGATCTTGACAATTAAATTTTCGACTTTTGGAATAAGTTTCATTTACTTATACAAAAGAAACAGAAATAATTGTGCGAGATTTAAATTTATTTAAAAAAAAGCAATACTTTTACGATCCTAACAAAAATGGCGACATTTTCTTCATCCTGAAGATAAGGAATGTTACTTGCGAAATCATCTGAAAGCCTATAAAAAATTTTCTTCCCAAGGAGATAGAGTGTTCTACAGTGATAGTTCACAAGTAATAGATATTCTAGTACATTCCTATGACATTGCGGAATGTATCCATTCATCAAAAGTGAATTCACAAGCTGTCCTTTTCACCAATTAGGTACAAATAACATTCCTTGCACATGAACGTGCTTTTAATATGAGAGATACTCATGATTATAATCTTTTAATATTGGAAATAGTATAAAATTTATGTAGAACGGCTTAAGACGATTGTTACGCTTTTGGATCTAAGGCCTGAAAACGTTTTTATGTAGGTGTAGATCTGAGAAATAATTTTAGGAAAAAAAGATAAATGCGATGAAAAACGAATGACTCTTTATAGTTCATACCTAAAGCATATCTAATAAATGATTATAATCTTTTAATATTGGAAATAGTATAAAATTTATGTAGAACGGCTTAAGACGATTGTTACGCTTTTGGATCTAAGGCCTGAAAACGTTTTTTTAGGTGTAGATCTGAGAAATAATTTTAGGAAAAAAGATAAATGCGATGAAAAACGAATGACTCTTTATAGTTCATACCTAAAGCATATCTAATAAATGATTATAATCTTTTAATATTGGAAATAGTATAAAATTTAAGAACGGCTTAAGACGATTGTTACGCTTTTTGGATCTAAGGCCTGAAAACGTTTTTAAAGATCTGAGAAATAATTTTAGGAAAAAAGATAAATGCGATGAAAAACGAATGACTCTTTATAGTTCATACCTAAAGCATATCTAATAAATGATTATAATCTTTTAATATTGGAAATAGTATAAAATTTATGTAGAACGGCTTAAGACGATTGTTACGCTTTTGGATCTAAGGCCTGAAAACGTTTTTATGTAGGTGTAGATCTGAGAAATAATTTTAGGAAAAAAGATAAATGCGATGAAAAACGAATGATTCTTTATAGTTCATACCTAAAAAGCATATCTAATAAATGCTGTGAGAGTCGATAAAAATGGAAAAAAATAATAATTATAAACTGAACAATTTAACAGAAATAAATAAAAGTAATTAATAGAGGAGATCGTAAGCAATTGAAGAATGGATACGAAAAATAGAAATTGAGGAATAGAATAAATCAATAGAAATTGTAGAATTTTCTTCTCTTTTTTCCCCTTTTATAACTGAAAAAAAGGTTCCAAAATAAGCGTGGAAAAGCTAATGAAGAAATTTTTATCTTACTAATTAAAAAAAAAACATCTTTGAAGAAAATTAAATCAGTAAAAAATATGCCAACGGAACTTTTATAAGAATGCAATGAATAACTTTCTCAGAAACAAAAAGTATACGAACAGCTATACGGACTTAGGAACTTCTGTAGCAATATGCCTGTGAAAATTTAATTATTAGATTCGTACTTTTTGCGTTCCATAATAAAATCTTTAAACTATATATCCAGAAAATTCTTCGAAATAAGTTTATTTACATACATTAATTACCTTCCTTAGTATAAATATTATCCACGTAATATAACACCCTTTTACTTATTAGAGAAAAGTCATTCAGTTATTAAATTCAGCGTGAAGAATGAAATAAATATTAACCGATACTATTTTCGAAAAAAAGGAGAACGTTTTTAGAACATTGTAATCAATGCAAAATACTTTGTTACAATCCCGAACAAATTGACTCGTTTTCAAAGAAGCTACTATAACGTATACCATAATCGGAAATCAAACATCCGTCCTGTTGCAACTAGCAAAAGCTACCGCAGGTCTACAGGAATATGCATTTTGATGGTGTAGAAAAATGAAACATCCCAGGAACCTGAAATTTTTTCTATCCAATGAATGTTACGAGAATGAAATTAAGCAGCATTTAACATCCACTCGATCAACTATTTTTGGCGGCAGTTCATTCTAAATGACGAAGAAGCAATTTATCGAGACTTTTAATTTCACGCTTGAGAAAACCGTTGCTTTTGTTTCCTCTAATTGCTTGGAAAAGATACAATGATTACAGCAATTCGGTTTCTTAAAGACACTGTTTTATTCCTTCAAGTGCCTTTTTAAAAGCTCCGTTATCGGGCGGCTAATTTCTGCGGAAACTAGTATTTTTCCTCCGCTCATCCAAGCAAGAGTTTCCCCGTTAACACCTAAGTGCGTCCGCTTCTTTTGTTTCTCGTTTCGGTTTTGACCTTGTTTCTGCCATTAAGTGTCCTTTCGCCTTAAGATGCTACCAAGAAGAGGAGGATGCTGAAATCTGATTGTGCTTAATGGCACACGTAAACAATGCATCCTATTCTGTCTATACCTGTTAGGTAGACGAAGATTGGGTTTGGAATTACTTTTTTTCCCTACATCAAACCGTAGCGATATCCGTAATAAGAACTCCGGCAGCCCAATAAAATTTAGCCCTGGTAAAGTTGGTCAGAGTTAAAAGTCATAAAATCAAGTGCAGTGCATGTTGGCAAATGTAAAAAGGTCCATGGCTTCACCCGACGAGCACAGACACCATGAGTAGCTGCACCCATGCGGTGCAAGTGTTTATTAAGAAAATCATGCCCTGTCGAGAGTCGGAAATGTGCTGTAAAAACTGCGCCGGGCAAGTCCATCGGGATGGGTGATGAAACAAGTATGTTCCCCGTTTTATCAGTTGAATGTTTTAAAGGTCTGTCTGTTTTCTTTTCTTTACCTCAGAACTAAATGGATGAAAGGATAAAGGAAATGGTGGCTGTGGCAACTTACACCTTTTAACCTTTAACCTTTTTGGCCAAGAGGTTTTCTTTTCCAGGCATCTCGCAACGGCTGAGAATCCACTGAAAAACAATCTCCCAGAAAGAAGCAATTGCATTGGACAGATTTATCTTAGCCTCTCAACAAGGAAGCAATCACTAGGTGTATAGGAGACAATTGGCAACTGTTTCCTATACACCTAGTTTGGAATTACAGAAAAGTGTTATTGTTATTTTTAGGAATGGAATAAATGATAAATGATTCACCTCTTTTTTTAAATATAATTTATTCAGATGTTAAAGAGAGGAATTACATAAAATTTTTGTTAATAAAGTGGAGATTTATATTAATTCAGATTCATTTTAATTTCTTGTAGTGCATCATTTATTGACTTCTAAGTTAAATATTCTCTTTTAAGGTAAGAGTCTGCATGTCAAGTGCTGGTTTACTTACATAACCCAGAATTATGAACGCTAAACTATCTCAGATTTAAATTCTAACGGCGATTCTAGCAAACAATTTAAAATTAATAGAAAAAAAAAATTTTTAAAATGTGTTCATATATTTTTAAAGTATACAACAACAACAACAAAAAGTATACTGATTTAAACAGAATTGAAAAATGTTGATGCCCAATAAAAATAGAATGAGTTAAATGAGTCATGCAACTTATACAACATGGATCCAAAGGAAAAATACTCAATATTTCAATAGTACAAAAAATAAGAATAGAATGCCTTTTTCAGAAAATATTAAACGACACTATCCATTGTTACATAACTGTTAAAGAACAGAAGAAATATTCCATTTCTTGTTTCTAGTTTAGCTTTATTCGAATAAGAGCGTAATTTCTTCGTCAAAAATTCCACTCCATTTTCGAATATGAAACGAAAAGCTCCGCTATTTAATAATTATCACACGGTATCGCCACGACAAAGTTCTTCCACCCACAGCAAAACTCTGATTAGCGGCTTAATGTTTCTCGTCTGGGATGGAAGAAGAAAAAAAAAAAAAGAAAGAAACCTCCCGTTGCCAAAAATAAGAATAAAAGTTGTGCCGAGTAATTCTTTTTTTTCGTATGCGTGGAGGTGTGGCGCCTTTGATCGGCGGGAGGCCCTAATGATCGTTACGGGCGACAACCTTCCACCGAGATAAAACCCGACTCGGATAAGGCACTTCCAGATAACACCAACAATACTACTCGACGCGCACTCTTTTTTGATTTATGGGTGGCTTTTTCTCACATGAGACGGAATGAGATCTGCATTTCGAGAAAGTTTTCGGAAATACCTTATAAATATTATTTAAATTTATTTAAAAATTAAAAAATCCAGAATGCTCATTTTCAGAGGCTTCATTTGATTCTTTTTCACATAAGTCAAGGGTGGCCAACCCACGACCCGCCTTGCATATATATCCGGCCCGTGAGATGTATCACACTTTACAAAATATATTTTATAATGACCAAAGTAGTGACAGCCAATGTATTAAAAAAACATTATATTATGTTATGTTCCCTATATTCAAAAATGAACTGTCGAAAGGATGAGAAAAATTAACTTGATTTTAAAAATAATATTCTTGCGAATATAGTGCAGATAGTGCCTGTTTTATTGATGAGTTTACAATCAGAATAACTAAATTATATTCTGCGAACTCATGAGGCGCGCGGAGGAACATGATGTGAGTGATGAACTCATGAAATTTTCCAAGTTGAGAAATATGGCAAAAATCTTTTAGTGCTTTTGGTTCAATCGAATGCAAATCAAACCCGTGAATCTTGGGTTTTTCCTTTTCCTCCTCGAAAATGAAATTGGCCTTGCATAAAACTGCTTGAAGTATTTTTAGGCTAATTATATGAATCATACAAAAACAAAACAAAATGCAGCAAAGATAACCATTCAACAGTGATTCTGACAGCTGTTGCATATTGTTTTCTGAAATCCATCATGGAAGGAAAAACCTAACGTTCAAAAAATATAAAGGAATGAAAAATTTATATTAAATAGAAACAATTAAAAAGAATAAAAAATTTTTTATGCATTTATGAAAATTCTTAAGGGGGGTTCCCCTCCCCCTGAGCGTGTGAACTTGAATTTTCATTTTTCCGACTTCGTATTGTTAATGGAATATTTGTTTCCATAAGATTATCTGAACAGAAACACTGCTCGGGGGAAAAAAAGAAAGAAATTGCGCATGGCATTCGGAGATGATGGGGTAAGAAAAGGCGCTTCACTCAAGTGGCTTCAGAAGGAGCATCCCTGGGTGAGGAGCGCCGAAGAGAAGTGAAAAGGAAGAGGATTCGTCTCACACTTGTTGAGAGCTTGCAAACAAGTTGTGAGCATTTCAGAAAATTCTTTGTTATGCCCTCAACTTAGATGTAACGCCGTCTTCTCGTCTTTACATGCGACACTCAATTAGAATTGAAAGTTTTTCTAGTCCCCAATCAATGCCGATATTACCATTGATTTTAATAGAGGAAGGATTCGGCCAGAAATTTCTCTACCCGAATGACACTCGGGATAAGCAGAGGAGGGATAGAATTTTAAAAAGAGATACTTTGACACGACTGCGGGATAAGAGCGAGCCAATGCAGTCTCAGGTGAGTTGGGCAGTTCGACTCTCTGCACTCCAAGAGACGCTGCTTCGAGTAGCAGTACTACCTTCAGATTTACCATAGATAGATACCATCAGATCTTCTTTTCTGCAATTAGTGTATGTAAATTTAAATGAGTAAGGTCCGTTGATATGAATATGTTGTTGGTGCCAAGAATGTCGATTAGACGGTACGAAGTTGTGAGTCGGCTTTTAGCCTTCTCAGGCTGAAGAGGGGGGAGTCGCATGCAAAAAGGCTAATTATAAACAGAGAGTTGTCGAGTAAAGATGCGAGTAGAAAGATTGTAACTTTGACGTCCGCTGTTACAAATAAAAGAAAACATCCAAGAGCAGTGAACCTTCATTTCTTTTCGTGTATTTTGTCTTTTATTTGCGTAAATTCGGAAATGTAAAAGATTGAAATAGAAATATTTTACAAAATTAAAAAAAATGGAATTTCATTAGTGATGTTTTGTATATTTATTAATTTACATAATTGAAATTTTTGAAATTAAAATCAAATTTAAGGAATTCTATATATGACTCAAGAGTGCATTCGTACCACTTGCCAGCCGCAGTTGGTCCTCCTGTTGCTGAAAATTCCATACAAAAAAGAGATGAGTGAAATCCATTTTAAAAAATTCGAATACATTTATTTATTTAAATTTGAATGAACTGCATTCGACCGCAGAACTCCTCCGAGAAGAAAATCCTCGACAAAAAGAACCGTAAAGCGGATGACTTTTTCCGAATAGAATCTCCACGACTGCAAAAGATGAGTGAAAAAGGACCGAGAGATAAAAACACAGTTACCTAGGAATGTTCGATCCTTTAACGGACATTATAAATTATTATTAAGAAATAACTTTATTAAATTCATCCAGATGATTTATTAGATCATGAGTTTTTATTTGAATCTTTATTTAAAACTTTTTTTATTTGTTTGGTTTTATAGAATATCATTTCTCAAATTTTCAGATTTTATTACTTGTAATCATTTTGATCAAAATGTAGGATATTTCTCTTTTGCAGGTACTGTAAGCTCTTCAATAAAAGGAAGCGCATTTCTTTATCATTGTAGTGATATTAACGGTAACCTTTAAATCTAAATTTGAATAGCACACTCACCATGGAAAGTGAGTGCAGGAGTAAAAGAAAAAAAAATGAAAAATATATAAAATACATTGCACTCTATCAAAATGACAGCGAAGATCGCGCCGAAACATTTTAATGGCCCTTTCATAGAGAGAAATAAATTTAAAAAATTGAAAAGAAAATGGCCGCGGGGGAAAAAGTCAAATGAATTTTAATCAAACAGAATGAATGAGAGAATCACTCCCATTGATGATGAAAATTTATTAATTGGATTTTAATTGAAATTTTTTTTAGCATTGAAGTCGACATTGAAAAAGCTCCGTGGTTAAAATAGTGAGCCTGTGTCATTTTAATGAGAATAAAATAAAGTCTTTCTTTGATTGAAATTCTGCTTGAGCAGCAAGCCGTGTTATACAGCAATATGGTTTTGAATCACTTAAATGCTTTAAAATCGTAAAAAGAGATGCAGTACTCGTTGTTGGGTAAGAAATTTAATTTATTAAATTTTGGTATCATTTAGCTCACCAAAAATTATTTAAATTAATAAATATTTTAGAGTTCCGAGAGTGGATGTTAAATGTTAAAGAGGCCGTTCAATTGTATCCTTCCATAATACAACCACTAGCAGAGATTGGCCTCATTTCGGACCCTTCCATTTCATAATTTTGGAATCAGTTGAAGTTCACTGAATATTTGAAAATCTGTTTTCATTAGTATTTTTTCTTTTTCATTTATTAATTCTTTTCCACTGATTTCTTCTCGAGAGTAATTGGATAAATTGAGATAAAGCAGCTAACGCGAGCATAAATCTCAAAATCACGTCAAGTCAAGTCAGAGGTTGTTTTAGCAGCATACCAAGTAAGAATTGAGAAACTTTTCTGGGCGCTGAGCCTTATAAAAAGCTATGTTGGATCCACAACGAAAAAAGGGGGCCTGATGGCGAGTGGCGAGTGCTCGGTACCACATGTTTGGGGTTAAAATCCCGGTTGTGCCATGGATGTTTGTAGTGGTTCGAAATCCACTTTAAGCCACATGTTCCGCTCTAATAAGATCGTACAGCGTTGTCTGGATATTGAGTCAGTCTTCAGCCCTCGTAGTTCATCGCTAAAATAAAGCTGCCTATTATCCTTAGCCATGGACCATGTCGTCTGATACGAGGTTTCCAGAACCTGGTGTAGGCTTTCCTGCACCAGGTGGATTAGTAACAACAACGAAAGGAGCTCTTATAGAAGCTACTCTATTATTAAATTCTATTAAAGCTACTCTAATAAAATGTGCCATTTTCATTCACTTATCTTAAACTCTTCTGTACTACTTCGCTACCTGTTCATTCAGTGTCATTATTTTTGCAGGACATAGATAATTTTTGTACGCAAATTAAGAGTATCTTTTAAGGTAATGGAAATACTGCACCTTTAAAATTGTAAAAAAAAAAATACTTTGTCATTGAAAAAAATGTATACATATAGATTTAATAAAAGTCAGATTTTTTTAAATTCATAAAAAAACTTAGTTCATAAAATGAAGGCAAAGTTTCAGAGGTCGTAGTAGAAAAAAAGAATTCAATGAATATGTCGATGTAGATAGATAGATAGATAGATATGAATGAACAGGTCGTTGTAGATAGATGAATTCAATAAAAGTCATTGAAAAATTTTTTTACAGATAGATAAATTCAGTAAAAGTTACAGATTTTTTAAAATTCATTCGTAAAGGTCTTAGTTCGTAAAATGAAGGCAAAGTTTCAGAGGTTGGTCTAAATAATTCGATTCAGGAGTAGAAACTTTTTGGGTCCTCACCCGTCTAAAAGTATTTAAGTCCTTTAATTAAATCATTGAATGAGTTGTCACTGTCACAAGCTAAACTATGTTAAAACTTAAATAAACTGAATCATCCAATACAAGTATTTCATTGGCTGTCTCCTAGATAAAAGCAAACACTTGATGGTTACCAAAAACAAAGAGAATCATTTTTACCAGCATCTTTTGCCATGTTCTACTCAAATAACTTTAAAAATATTGCACGCTGCAATGTCGAGCCACTCCATAATTCTGAATGCCATTGTGCCAAGTATCGAATTCCATTGACGCAGAGGAGCCTCTCGAAGAATTGGGGTCGAGGAGCGATTCGATGAGTTATGAGTGACACCTGCTAATCGCCGTATCGAATACGCTCGGCTCGAATGAACGAGAATCCGACGAATGTTACGAATCGAATGCGTTCGGCTTATTCAAAAGTAATGGCATCAGACTACAACTGACTTTTTGAACTGAAAAACTATCCCCATTATCATGGAAATTAATGTCGTGTATAAACGGTTTAAATGAACATTAAACACATCATAATCAGTTGAACTTTGAAATTTTTAGGATTTATACATGTTAAAAAATGTACCTTATCAAATCGTGGTTTTTACACTGTAGAATATTTCTCTCCGTCCATTGCCAAGTAAAAATTTGGTATTTTAAGTCCAATCAGAAATATAAGAATAATATATAAAAACTTTCGTTTTATTATACAATGTTGAAACATATAGATGGTTATGACAGTATTACTTTAGATAATTAATTAGTATTATAAATCTAATTCAGCGTTATTCCTAATTTTACAAAATCTCAATGATTCAATTACTTATAATTTTGAAATATCGCTTTATCTGTTTCAACAAAATCAAAATGGCCAAAATAATTTTTAGAATAAAATCCTTTGATATAAAAAGCTAACAATGAGCTCGTATAATGATGCAGAGATAAAAACAAAAGTTGCTCTAAGTTAATTGTTAATTTTTAAAAGAAAATTACAAGTAATCATTTTTTACTAGAACTATCGTCTTCATCTTGATATTACTCATTTTTCATTAAAATATTTCAATACATTAAAATTTTACCAAGAATTTAGTTATGAATCGTTTAAAGGGAGCAAAAGTGTTACAGAGTATTACGCTAATCGTAAAGGGTTGAAATGTATTTTATCGTTATAGAAGAAGGATGTTATGAGAAATTTGTTTTTAAAAAGAAAATGCAAGCGCCAATCGTATTTTAATTTGCAACTAGGAGCAAAGAACTGTTGACGGATCGAGGGGGAGGGGGAGGAGCAGACCTTCAATTCAGCTCTCGAAGTTTTCTAGAAGAAAAAAATGGGTACTCAACCTCTCGAATGATTATCGAGAGACTGAAAATTAAAAAATAAAAAGTCATAATTTGATGGATACATTCCACTTATTGGAAATTCGTGATATTTGCGGAAGAATGGAAATTTATCCGCTCGAATGCTCAAATTGTTCTACAACAATAGACGAACTAAAATTTTAATTTTGATATAAAATAAAACAATTTTACTATCTATAATGAAAATAAAGAAGGACAGTATAAAGATTGACTGCTTTTAAATTAGAATGTTTACACGAAAACATCGATAGAAATCACGATAAATCATGATCACAATCCATACAAATGCAAATATTTAGAAAAATTAAATTTAAAGCTAAAAAATGAATTCATTTCTTTTGAAAATCGTTGTAGGATTGTGTAGTAGGTATTATAGATGTTGTAGGTGGTATCATTGTAGGCCAACAGTGTTGTCGAAAATCGCCAAGCTACCATCGCATTTGTTAAACTACAAAGTGAAAATCACGTGAGGTGTATAATCACGCGGGGGTTATGTTTGCCTCAAACTGACAACCCCCATGAACACTCTGCAATACTACTCGATCGATTGGACCCATCGCATTATAAAAGCCGTGTACCAGAAGATCGGATGCACATGCCTTAGTCTTCTCTAGACAAGGAGAGACGAATGTGTGAATTTGCGTGCACGTCGTGAAGCTTGTTTACCCAGGTTCGACTTCCTAATAATGAATGACCATAGCAGTACTTTTGGCTTTCACCATTTAAGTACATTGTCAAAACTGAACGTACTTTCTCGCCAACTCTATTGTTAGCTGCTATGCTAGCAGCTAGTTGTGTCAGGATGAAATGCCAATTTCTCTTTCTATTTACATTAATTTATTTACACTATTAGTACATACATACACATGGCACCCTGTGCCTCTTCTACAATAACATTAATAGTTAAAAAAAAACCAAGAACCGGTCCCTGACCGTCTATCTCGTTCAGACGCTCCTACCGTTCACCTCGTGGTCTGATGATCTCACCGCAACTACTTACCACACTGGACCATACAGTTACTGGTCACAGTCACGACTATAATAAATAATTAAACCTTACACTATATACATGAGTATACAGTATACATGAGTAAGTAGGCAATCTGTGTCTGCTAAATGTCCGCTAAAATAAAATGTGTCTGCTGGAACTGAGAGAATCCGAATGCACGGAATGCGGGGTTGTTTCCACCCGCATTTGTAAAGCACAGCGTGTGTCACCTGCTCGCCGTGTTGCGAATGTATCTGGAACGAGGGAAATATCCGTTCGAGGTGCGTGCTGTGTCATGTCATGTCAATGCGTCTCATTTGGTCACAAAAGCATTTCTAGGCACAATTAAACATGTATGCTGAATGACATTTGCCGTAGCATATATTAGATTTCAATCACAGAATTAAACATAGATATAATAAGAATTAGGCTGGCAAATATTAAATAACTGAAAACTAGGTTGCAAACTATTTGTGTATTTTGTTTCATTTTTAAATTTTCATAAATTTCTGAAACTCAAATCCTACAATGGGTTTATTTTACTTTTTTTTTTTCAATCAAACATTGCAAGCTTTAACTCAATTAAATTCGTTAGAAATTTTGTGGGGAGTTACATAATAAACAAATATAAAAAACAATCTACTCAGAAGAAAAGAATGACCTTAATAACATAACTTTTAAAAGTGATCAAAATTCTAACCATTTAAACAGAAACCCAAATATTTAATTTTAAATATATGAAAATGTTAAGCCCATAAATGTATTAAATACAAAGGGACGTAGTTGAAGTTTTCATAATTTTTTTTCTTTCTAATGCAGCTGGCAAACACAAGATTTCATACATGTATGTATATATAAGAATCACATGTTATTGTATGTATATATAACAATCACATCTTATTGTATATATATACAACAATCACAATAAATATCTTCATTATTTTATTGTAAAAAGGGGAATGGCATTTAGGGATTAAAGTAAATGTTAAATGATAAGTAATGATCCAAACTGAGAAATAGTAACACATTTTATGCATTTCAGTTAAAATTTTTGGCTTCTTTTCCGTTTTCTATGCTAAAATATTCTTCAAATTATTATTTATTAGGTTAATGTTTCATTTTGTACCACGCGCATTTTTAACGCCATGAGCATATTTCCAATAAAGGATTTTCAATAAAGAACAGTTTTTCGTGCGTTTCAAAGGTTCTTTATGCGCCCAACTCTCGCTTTAGGGAGCCATTTTAAAGAACACCTCCGCCGCAAAATCCCCCATATCGTAAAAAAGAACACCCTCCCTAGATGGCTTGAAATGTA
Organism: Caerostris extrusa; assembly: GCA_021605095.1. Lineage (NCBI taxonomy): Eukaryota > Metazoa > Arthropoda > Arachnida > Araneae > Araneidae > Caerostris > Caerostris extrusa. Next base: position 81,648 of record BPLR01010793.1, read on the forward strand.
AGCGATACGGATCGTTGAAAAAAAAAAGCTCAACGGACATAAAAAATTAAACTCCATCTGCTCAAAGGAAAAGCATCTCCTAAACAAGCATTTTAAAAGTAAAATCTTTAAAATTTTGACCACCTATTTTTAAAATATTAATTTTAGTAAGCAATACAACACCAAAAACCCATTTCTGATGTTTTTAATAAAGGATTTAGAATCCAGAGGCACCCCGTTCTATAACACGAGAGTCGAATTTCTTTCTATAAAGAATAGATAAAGGTAAAATTTTACTTTGAAGCAATACTATTGTTTGATATGCTATGCTATTCAAACATTGAATATATTAAAAAATATTCTTATTGCTTAACTATTCAAATATAATTCATGAAACATAACTTTAAAATAAATATACAAAAAATTACATTTCATTTTGTTTATTGTATGCTGCATTTCACTTCCAGGGTGTTGATATGAATTCAGAGAAATATCTTTGGATTAAATATTATAATATAGTATAGTATACATTATTATGTATACCATAGTAGTTTTCATTTACTCTAGAGAATGTCGCATATTTTATTTTGAACATTAACTATTCAATTTTCGAATGGCTAAATCTCAAAATTTTTTAAAAAAAAAAAAGCAAACTCTTTCTTCTAGAATCATACAGGAAGCTATGACTTAACTATTATAATATATTCCTCAGAAATTTCTATGGATGGCGCCAATAATTGTCTGTAGGATTTTAAATGCGCTCCGACGTGAAAATTTTGAGTACCAATGTTTTTATAGAATGTTGTTGAATCTTGTTATGATTCAAGTTTTAAATTGTTACTCAAAAACAGGTGCTCTTAACCCAAATTTTAATTAAAAATTGGGGCACTGGAAATGCGTCGTTAACAGAAACTGAATGGGGGTGGATGGGGAGAAATACATTAAATGCATATATATATATATATATATATATATATATATATATACAACCACGTGTTAATATATGAAGACCATTTCGAAAATTTTCATTTTTTTTTTATTGTAAAAGGGGGATGGTATTTAAGGATTAAAGTAAACGTTAAATTATATGTTATTCATCTGGGTTAAAAATTTTGGGTTCTTTTCCAATTATATAAAATATTTTTCAAATGACAGTTACTTATTGATTCCATAGTATTCTTCATGGGCTGCGTTTGGAATTTTCTCGCAGTGTGGAATTTTCTGCGTTTGGAATTTTCTCTTTCGTACTTTCCGGTATGCGGATTCGGCTTTTCATCGAATATTGACATGCCTTTGATCGCTTGCCAATAGGAAGGCCGAATGAGCAGGAGATTAAGTTTCCGATTTTCTGGCATCCTATTTATTGAGCTTTTAGTATTCGGTGGAAACCCGCCTTTGCAGAGGACACCTCACGGCATAGACGAGGAATTTTCGGTTCGGCTTCATTGAACAAATCAGTGTTTCGAAACTTGAATGTATTTTCCATCCAGTAGCTCCAGTTAGGAGACATGTGCACTCACAAGTGCATTCCGTTTCCAATCTCGTCATCCCCGCACCCGAGCCCTTGAGCCCGAAATCCGAGGACACTTCATTGCAGCACTCTCCCCGCAGTGACAAAAGCAAGAAACAGGAGCACTTCCACCGAAGGGCCCTGAAGAAACAGTTTCGCGTAATTAGTCGGCCATTTGTCCGGGCTACAAGAGCATCCTCGTAATTGGCCTCGACGCGGATCCAATGACTCCTTTTGGAGCTCTTAGCAAGACAATCGGCTTCTGGTCGGGAAAAGGCCTCTTCCCTCTTCATTATATATATATATATAAGGATGTTCCTGTGTGCTTCTTAATAGTACAAACATATCATTCCAGTCAATCCATTTTTCTGAGTCAGCCTCGCTTTTTGTTCATTTTAACTTGGAAAATTGTTTAATTGTTATTATACAATTACCCAGATTTTAAAAAGAACTCGATTCCGACCCAGTTTAGTAAAGAAACAAACATTAGAAAAATATTTTATTCAATTTTTAAAAGTTTAGTATGAACTATGAATTAAAACTTAGGTAAGTCACGAGGTAACTTCGACGCAGGATCCACTCTGGGTTGTTTTTCCTACATATTTAGCGTTTGCATGTACACAAACAAATTGCATTTTCTTCTGACGATTAGATTCGGGAAATAAACAAAGCAACACTTATTTTTAATTTTCAGAAGATCAGGCTAATAGAACATTTCATTTATAACACGTGTGGAAATTTTAAAAAATATCGCTCATTTCTGTTAAAAATTATAAAAATATTTCTTTAAATATTTTTTTTTTTTTCATTTACATTAACGGGAAAGAAACAATTTTTTTAAAAATATACATATTCGTGTACTTATTATTTCAAAAACTAAATCCTACTAATAGAATTCAAAATTATCACTAAAGATAAAATGACTACTAATCAAGTTTTAAATTTAAAGACGACTATATGCATTTTTTTTTTTTTTTTTTTTTTAGACTTAAAAAATAAATAAATAAATAAAAACCGTTTCTCTAAATGCAAAATTTTCAGAATTTTTTTTATTTTATGAGTCAGTTCAAGAGAAAAACTATTTAAAATAGAAAATGGGGTTGCCTGTCAAAGAACTCTATGGATATAATATATTTCCAAAGTCGGAAATTGTTTCATTTTTTTGAAATCAAAATGCGCAACTAGCTCACCACGCACACGATACAGTTCAACTCATTCGCGTTTTAAATCACTGTCTTTGAGATCTGCCGCTTGGAGTAAAAGTAGTTAGTTTGGCACCAAGTTTAACTGAAAAACTGGGGTGTTTATTTTTAACTTATTTATTTGTTTGTTCTGTCCTGCTGTAGTAGTTGTGAATAGTAAGTTGCGAATGGACACTGAGTCTCTAAAAAAATTCCAAAAACCAGGTCTTACTCAATAAGAAATAGAATAAGGGTTCTCATTAACAACTAGTTCTTTTGAAATCGATTTCTTTACATTTTTGTAGGAATTCATATTTTATGTACGAATTCCCATCTGCTGGATTTCCTAATCGATTGAATAATGATTCGGTGGGTTTTCACTTTGACAAATTATTATCTTTCTATAACAAAAAACTTGGCGATAGAAAGCCAACCACGTTAAATACCTCTGCATGCTAGTCTTCAGCATTGAACATGTCACCAAAATCACCCAGTGGATCGAACTCATATAGTGTACACATACAGTGTAATTTTACGAAATAAACAAAACTAGTATAAAAATTATTCAATTACTGAAAAGGAATAATTACTTGGGCATATTTACACGGAATTTTGTAAAAATGCCCATACGAAATATGAGTGAAATTGGGTTACACTTGTATGCCATGTTTTAATGTAACTTGAAACATTTTTCATTAGATCTCTCACCAACATTGATAAAAGTTGGCTACTTTTGGTTTTATCTTTTGTCAAATTGGCAACAGTTTAACACTTTGCTTAACATTACGCACAATTGATATATTAAGAAACAAACATGTTTTGCTCAAAATGAAAGTTAATAAACTATAAATAGTTTATAATTATAAACTATAATTGTTTAGGGGAATAGAGGGACGCGCTCTATTCTATTATAATTGTATGGATTACACAGCTTGGAATCATCGAATGCACCTCATAAATCAAAGCGCATTCGTCGAACAGAGTTCTCATCTAAGTTTCTCCCCGACCTTCGTGAGCGTCCATTCGAAGAGGAGGCGTCGTTTTTGTTCCAAACGAATCCTCCCTCCAATGAGCTGCAAAGTGTTTTCTAAAAGTTGTCTGAGTGGTCCGAGAGGTGCGGTCATCCGTTCCTCGGACGCTGAGCTCTATGCAGAACAGGCTGCCCGCATCTCTCTCTTCTTTTTTCTTCTCGTGTTCCAATATTAGAACAGTTCCAGTTCGCCTTTCCGTTTGATAATGGAAGTAGCTCTAATGAGGGCAAACAGAACAGAGCCTTTTTCGGAACGGCAGAAAAGAATTTGGAAAATCTGCAGAAGATAAGGGCCTTAGCGCTTATCAGCTGCGACCACACTTTGTTTTCGTCACTGCTGCAGCAAAAAAAAATTGGATATTTTTAACAGTTTAACGCAATTGATAGCGCTCAAATCATGATTTTCGATAACAAAAATCGGTCCCTTTTTTAGGATTCTATTTTAAAGATGAGATGTTTCGAAAACAGTGTTCAGTTGGCTTCTACAGTTATAAAAATTAAAATTGTAGCCGTTTCATGACGAGCTATTTAGATACTGAATGCGCCCATTCAAAACTTTAACTGGAATTTCTGAAAACTCTGAAATTTTTTTTCGATACACCTCTTAAGATGACAATAGTAACTATCAGAATCGAATGGCATTTTGACTCTGTGTTGTGGATGATGTTATGTAGGCGTTGAACTAAAAGTCTTAATTAAATTCACTGAGAGATGAGTTTTTGAAATTATTTTTTAAAACATTCCCTTTTTTTTTTTTTTCTTCTTGTATTTTCGCTCTGAATGACTGGGTAGGCCATAACCCAGCAGAACAGTGTCATTCTTTAAATTCAATGCAAGCATAAGGGACGCATGTCCACCTGCATGCAAGTCAATGAAATATACGAGTAATTTACTTATTCTTTTAGTTAGTAGTGTTATCGTTAAAAAATACACGAGTCCATTTTCCCTATTTTAAGAAAATCTATTCTAAAAATCTATTTTAAATGTTCCTATTTATCAATGTTTCATAATCTAAACTATAGCATCCAAAAAAATGTCCATAAAACAGTGTTTGAAACTTTTATCTCTAAATGGATTCAGTTAACTGGTTAATAAAAAATATTGCATACATCGACGCATATATTCATTGGGCATGCATGGAACTATAAGAAAGACATTGTTCTGCTCCCTTACAGAAAATGGATAATACATGAATAGTATTTACTAAAAACCTCCAACTATCAAGCTTCTGATAAGGATACCAGATATTCATGAGCTTATTACAAACAAAAAAAAAAATCGTCGTTTTTATAACAATCAGAACTTCCTATTCCTGAGAGCTGTTATCTCTTATTAGTATTGCTTTTCTTATAACTATTCCTCCTTCAGTAATCAATACGCTTTGAAACTCAATTCTATTACTTGTATTCGTTAATACACACAACAATCCGTTTTTTCTTCAATCCTCCAACTTTGCAGCTATATTTATAGAAAGCATTATTTATTAATGTCCAATTTTCCAAACAGTCCTTTTTTTTTTACTAACAATTGGAAACCAAATAATAGGCGAGTTGCTGTATAACTTTATTACTCCTAGCCACTGTGAAACCTTGACAAGACATGCCTGTTTGTTTTTTTTTTTTTTTAAAAAAGGAGGTCCTGTTATCTGGCACTCGAACTCTTTATCTCGACACTCTGAGAGCCTCCACTTCACGGAAGGTGATCAAAGGGAAAAGCAGCTTTCTGGGATTACGATCGCGAAACCTTGCATCCGGTATTTCATTTATGAAATTCTGAACGCTCAATATTTTCAAACTGTCCAAGTTGTTACAAAAACATTTCATAACAGTTTGCATTACAGTGAATAAAACTTCTTTCGTGAATAAAACTGTGAATAAAACTTCTAATAAATACAGTGAATAAAACTTCTTCTTCGTGCTTTCCTTTCAAACTAAAAAAAGAAAACAAAAATTCCACTGACCCCCAAATGATGATAGAAAAATAGGAACATAACATTGCATTACATAAATATTATTATTCAAAATTTTATATTCATTGTATAAATGTAATACACCTTTTTTGGGAAAATAGAACACACAATCTTTGCAATGAACCCACTCTGTAATGAACCCTTTCGGGTCTGTTAGCCTCATTAAAAACATAATAAAAGCCACATTGAAAAATAGAAGAGGCATTCGTAACAGAAAAGTATCCCTTTCAACAGAGAAAAGTTTAAAAAAGAGGGCTATTTTCAAAATGTTAAATCGCGGCAACCCCAAAAGTCTTTTCAATTTAAAAACAAATGTTGAGCAGGATTGTTGCTTACCAAAATGAATCCTACCATGACTCGGCATTTGAAAAGTTGCAAAGGCAGGATAAAAACTACTAAGACACCCCTCAACGTTACTAATTCAACAAAACGATTGAAATCGTTCTTATAGTTGCAACTATAAGTTGATTTCCTGAATAAAAGCAATTTCCATTGTTCATATAATTTAAAAAAAGTCTTCATACAGTAGAAATATAATAATATTATATCAACTATTATAGCTTCCACTTTAGGAGGATGGCGAAAACTTTTATTACTATTAGCATTAGAAATATTATTAATTTAATATTTTTTTCTATTTTGTCCATTCATTTATTTCTTTTATTTTTCATTTCTTTTTTCAGTTATATTAGCTATTACTGCCCTTCATTTCCCTTTTCTGTTTACTTTGGATTCCGGAGCAGAGAGAAGCCAGCAGTGATTCCGGTGTTGCGTGAAGCTTTCAAACAATAGCTTTTTGCAATTTCATAAATCATTTTACTACTATCTGTATTGGCTCTTTTCCATTGATTATCCATTAAATATTCATTCAAAATTCAAAACGAATCTATTTACTAAACAAAAAAAAATAGCTTCGATCCCTGCTCTGTTTCCAAAAGGAAGAGAAACCGACGCACTTTGGCATTTTCAACGACAATCCTAAACTCGAGATTCTTTGCGGCGCGAGAGTTTTAAAAGGGTTTCCATGGGGAATTATTTTTTTCATTCTAAAATAAGTTTGTGCGAATGGAATTCATCCTTAAACAAAACAAGTAACAATCTTTCGGCACCTAACTGAGTGACTTAACTGAGCGTATATTTTCGAAAAGAAGCCGATCCCCGTGTAAAAGCCGAGGGTACGTTTTCTTCAGCTCCCATGTTTGAAATCGAAATGGAAAAAAAAAAAAATCACTGCAACATTCAATCAGTTCATTTTCCAATCTAATCTCTGTCAAGTAAAACACTAGACGCTAACAACGCTAGTTGTAACCCTTTCTGAAGCTAGCACATTGTTTCCATTCAGGTTGTTGCCTTGAATACACGATCTGCACTAAGTGTATTAGTCGTATTTTCTATGTCTTCTAATTTTTTTGTCTGAAGGAGGAATTTTTGTCAATTGAAAAGGAGAGGAATTCTTAGATGGGAAAATTTAAATGACGAGTGATCTCGTTTGCTGAAAACTTTAACAACGGTACGACTGATCGACATTTCTCCGTAAATGGAAAACAAATTAGACATGGCAAAAAAAATTACGTCTTGATTTAGAGTAGATTGCAAAACTTTTCCATTAGCCGGGTGCCCATTTCGCCAGCACCCGATTTTTCGTTTGGGTGACTACGCAATATACCGGCACTATAAAAATTTTGAAAATAAAACTCATTTTTTGTAAAAAAGAGAACTCATTTCACTGAAAGATTTTTTTTTTTCGTATGCTTACAAAATATAAATTAAAGAAATAAAATTTGGCGAGGTATCGCTCCGACTATCAGAAAAGTAAGAGGCCTAAAAAGAAGCCGATCCCCGTGTTTTAGAAAATGTTGAAAAAGTCTCGTCTTATACACGGAAATGCACGGTATATCCAAATTTTAAAAATGAACGCCTGAGACTGAGCTTATTGAAGTTTCGAGACCTTTTATTTTGCAAAAAGGCAGATGATAAATGTACATTGTATTCTAATACAACACAGTTTTACGTTCGTGCCCCCTACCGTCCGTAACAAGGAAATCGTCCCCTTCGCAATTAGCCATTTACATTACGGAACGAAATCCTCATTAAAGTCTTTATTATTATTACGTGGATTCGAATATCATTTTTTGCACGCATAATTAATATGCAAGGCATGGAAAGATCACTTATACTCGCAATGAATCCTTGAATCTCTACCCAAAAAAAAAAAAAAAAAAAAAAAAAAAAAAAATCAAACTTTTAAGCTTCGTTCATTCGATTTTTGAAGTCAACTTGTTTTCAAACCAAGACGCCCCCTCAGTCCGTGGGTTCTGCAGAAATATTCGGCCAGTACTCCCTAATGTAATAACTGCTTTTGCATTGTCTGTAACAGACAGACAATGCAAAAACAGTTATTAAATTATAGCACGTTAAGCACAATATTGTGAGAGGAAATCAGGAATTGTTTATCCATCAACGCGAAAGAAATTATTTGTAAATCCAATTAAAACTAAAAAGCAAAATATATTCTTTTTATCAGCTTTACGTGGGACGATCGAAACCCCCGCATTTTAGCTATTCGTCCCATTTGAGAGCAAACCATATATTTTATACATGAAAATCACAAAAAGATGTCAATCCTTCCATTTTCAGACGCCCCCACTTTAACCTTTTTTAGAGGATTCCATAAGGGGAATTTGTTTAAGTAAGGTTTAAAAGTGTTATTTATTCTAAGCAATTAAAATGTTAGATAGCACAGGTTTCAATAAATAATCTTACATACTAATAGACGTAAAACAAGCACATCGCCTTCGCGTATTTCTTAACTTGATCCTATTATAAAAACAACACATTCAATTTTAGAAAGAATTCTAGAAAATAAACGAGAAAATAATAACTAGTGTTGATCATAAAGCCTTAAAGTATGAATGAGTGTTCAAATTGAGATTCGTCGTAAGCACTGTTTTAGTTTCCTCCGTTTGCAATTTCCTCGCAAGAATTCGCTTCATTTCTTATTCGATTTTCTTCTAAAATCGTTACATTTTAAGCATACGTCGTACCAGAAGTCCACTTGAGGGATATATTAAAGTATAGACATTTGCTCAAAGATTCAAAGAATTATAAAGAGGATATTTTTACGGATGAGTATAGAAACGGAAGGTAAACAGGCTGCCAAATTATTGTCGAGTGTGTACAACGTCTTGCAGATATGTCATCTCCAGAGAAGTCATTCATGTGTGTAGAAATGTGTAGTATACATTCCTAAAAACTCAAAATACCTCTAATGAAATCAATTCAGAAAATCAGTTTCAGCTCTTATTCCCAACTGCTTAACCCACTGAGCGGCCTGAACGAGACGCTCACTTTGTTCTGGGTCCCATGCGCTGACGTCGACTTATTATTATACTATTACCTACCTACTACTACTGTTACCTGTCAGGAAATCCCGGAAAGAATTATCACTTTTTCTCTTCTAAACAGACCACTGACCTGCCTGACTACTAACCTCTCGAAGCAGTATAGGTGGTTCGACATTGAAAGTAGGTATCTAGTTGAGAGTTTGTTTCTGCGTTGCTTCATTTTCCATTTCTGTTCTGGACATAGGAGTGATTTTTAACATCCTACTTTTATACATTAAAGGGTGTTTTTTTTTTTCCTAATATTTATTTTAGAGCAAAAAGTTCAGAAAGAAGAGACACGTTGGGAATGAAAAAGGATAACAAACCCAAGCACACTCCTGGTGCTTCAGGACAAATATGAGAAAGAAACATTTTTGATAGCTTAGAGGTTTCCACTATGGTGACCCTTTCAGCAGTTAACATGGTGATCGAGGACTAGAATCCATAGGGATTCATAGGACAACAAGCAATATTCATAAGCAGTTCTTCAATAATAATGGCCGAGTGGCTAGCGCTCTGGCGCTCGGTACTACAAGTTTCGGGTTCGAGTCCCGGCTGTGCCATGGATGTTTGTAGTGGTTCGGAATCCACTTTAAACTGTAGGTCCCGGTCTAATAGGATCGTAGAGCGTTGCGGGGGCATTGTTACTCTGTGGCTTATCTTCAAGTGACACGTGCCCCCTGGGTAATGCAAAGTGAGTACGTCTGCGCAGCGCTTGCCTTAAGGCATCCAAGACCAAGCTGTCTAAGTGTTTGCCAGCTGCATTAGAAAGAAAAAAAAAAATTCTTCAATAATAATTGAATACAACATGAAATTATCCGACACAACATTTTGAATAAAAATACTTAAAAAAGATGCCACTAGATTAGAATTTTTTTTTTTTTTATTTCACCAAAATATGAATATTCTACAAAGGATATTTGTCAAAAGAGCTGCAAACTCTTCTACAATTCCCAGATGAAATTATCCGATTGAGGATGGGATGTCTATTTGAAAGAGGAGTTGAGGAGCAAAAAAGTAGTTTAAAATGGAGTTAAGTTCGCCCTGTACAATGCACAGTCCTGTCCAGTCCACAATAATTTGAAATTATTGTAAAGCTAAAGAACCATTCAATCATTTTACATGTTTAAGTTGTCCAAAAATTTCTTGGCTGAACTCAAGATCGTTTGAAGCAACATCTGAATCATTTAATTTTTTTAGAAATGTATCAGGTTTTATTTTCAAGAGTCATTTATTCATAATATTAACATAAGCCTATTGAGTTTCACACGTGTAAAAAAAATGTTCAACAATTATGCCATCTAGAAGAATAAATTATTTGCAAATAATTAGAGATTCACTCTATTAGAAATTCTTGACAGCTGAGCTCACACTTTTCCCTTTCACCCCACTCAGCACCGGAGGACAGAAGCCGATGAGGACGATGGTATCAGCCCTTTATGTTTCAAAGTTCATGGTGGGCACTTCAATAAATAATGTGAATGGAAAGTTTATCGAAGTGTCGGATACGGCGGCATCCGATGGATATCGATTCCTCCCGATACCCTCCTCGCCCTCTAGATTTGACCATTAAGAGTGAATCTGCGGTTGCAGTGAAGTTATCCCCTGGGAATAAAGTTTTTACTGCCATGCTTTTTAAAGATCCCATGGAGGGAAGATTTTCGAGTAACGATCCGATTTAACTCGCTAATCCTTTACATTATTCGACATACACTAGCAGCTCAGCACAAATAAAAACCCTATCAACTCCACTCATTTCAAAACACTCAAAATAAATGAAAGCCAACCCATGTCTGAAATACTGCAGTCTCATGAATGCACACAACTTAAAAAAATCAAAGAATCCTATTCATTTCATTTGTCACTATTACTTTAGAAATATAATTAATTATAAATAAGAATACTATATATCGACAGACTGAAATGCCCAAAGCTAGTTTTAGTAATAAAATGTTCGGATTCGGAAAATTTAAACAACCCTGTTGCAGAGAATGCACTTCACGGGGAACTCTACAAAGTGGACGTTATTAATCTAAAATTTACAAGCATTGTGTAATCATACAACAAAGAAAAGTAACATGTTGACACTCTAGAGAGATTTCAAGGCTTTCTTTATCCTTTTCTTTTAGTTACATGGCTTTTAATCTTGTTGTTATATTGAAATTGTCATTATAGACGATTATTAAATTTTCGAGAAGCCAAAAGGACGATGAACCCATAAATATTTTAGGTCCTTTAGATGAAATTTTCTGTTTAATGCTATTACAATTTAACTTATTCTTCCGCAAGTTTCTGTTGGATTTCTTCGCATTCTTTGTTAAATAAAATGAGGAAAATTATTAGCAAAGTAAATGTGTGGGAAGAGGGAAAAATGCCGGGAAGACGCAAATATCAAGTTCTTGCAGTCAGGAGTCGGTAAAAAAATCCAAAACGGGTTATTTTGTAAAATTCATTTTTATTTTTTCAAAATCCCAGGAATTCATGTTAAAATTTAATGTTAAGGAGACATTTGAATTGCACTCTTCCATACTACAACCAGTAGCAACGACGGTGACACTTTTACCAAGAAATTCTAGAGAGATTCAGTACTGAGTCTCATAAAAAAAAAACCCATCTTGGAACCACAGTGAGAAAAACCTCTGATTTTTTAATAGATTTATAGCCGTACAACATATTTGCCCAATGAAACGTTATGCTGCCACTCTAAAGAAAGAAGGAATTGAATATTCTTAAATAAAATGAAACTTCTGACTAAACAATGTTTTACTATACTACTATTTACTTTTTTATCCAACATTATAAAAATTAAGAATTTTCAGAACATTTAAGCCGCGCTTTTTAGATTTAAAAAAAAAAAATGTGAATACTAACAATGTTAGTTTCATACTGTTTTTAATAATTGTTGTGTGCTGATGTGTTGAGTACAATATGTTGGTCACGAGACAAACTATTTTGTCTCGTGACCAACATATTGTACTCAACACATGTGTGTTCAACATAAAATCATCAACCTTTGGAATAAAGTCGATTCTGTACTGAACGTAAATTTCAGCTATGGTAGACGTCCCCGGGTTATATCAGCTGCTATTGGCATGGGCCACCCGATTGTATTGCATATTATACCAGAAAAATGGGAAGAAAAGGTACTCACACATTCCCTCGCCCAGCATCCACTGTTCCGGCATGGAGTGCAGTTCCACTAGGACGGGTGGCACGCACACCAGGAGAACCACCAGGTCCGCCATGCTGAGGTTGATGAGGAAGAGATTGGTGGAGTTCCTGAGCTCCTTGGTGCGCCACACCACCGTCGCCACCAGGACGTTGCCCGCCGTGCCCAGCGTCAGGATGACGGCGCACACGGCCGTCGCCGCAATCCGGATGTAGGCGGGCAGCTCGGCGGGGGCCGGGGGGCCGGACCCGCGACCCGACCTCAGAACTGAAGTTGGACAGCAGGTAGGTGAGGTTCTCGGGGCCGGCCCCAGGTAGCTGTTCTCTGAGGTCGAGTTATCGCTGTCGATCATCATCTTGAGAGGACCGCTACTCGGGTGTGTTCTCATCTTCGCAGCCGATCGATGTTCTCGAGAGATCACAAATGGAGTAATAAAGCACCGCAGAAATTCTAAAGCCAAAGCCTCTTAGAAGAGTTGTATATAAGCTTCAGAGAGAGAATGGAGACCTTTTTAAATCACAAAAGCTCAAATGAGTTCGTCTGTAAAGATGGCACCGTTCCCCGATTGACAGATCTGTAGCCAATAGAGGTGTATGAAGCGCGATTCGAAGGAAGCATCTGAGGTATTTTAAGGTTGTTTCGTGTTCAGAAAAGCACCACGAGCATCAGCAATGCTGGTTGAAGAAGAGTTTTAAGCAAACAGCATTTCCCAAAGGCTCAAGTGACTTGAAGAGAAACAGGGGCAAGCACTTTGATAACATTGCACTCAATGAATACGAAAGTCTGCTGCAAATGAAGCCCGTTTATCTTTGCGATAAATAGAATAGGTTGTTCAAACAACGGATGTATACTGTATGGTTCACGCATTAGAAATTTTTTTCACCGAACGCAGTATCCTTAAAGTAGTACTCGATACTTATCACTTAAAATGTTCAAACTTTTGAGAATTTCCACAAAAATTTTTTAATTGCAGTAGGGAAACATTTTTTGCTCAAGTCACAAATGCACTGAAGAGAGTGCAAATTATAAAACTCATTTTAAAGCGAAAATTCCAAAGTTAAAATATTTTTTTATTTCAAACAGCAGTCTCTGTTCCTTTCTTCTTCTTTTGTTTGCTCTCAATAATGACGCTCTGTAAGCTAAAAGCAATTCAATTCTCGTCCAAAGCAGGCGGACAAGCTTATGGCAAGATTTCAGTGAGTTTTAAACCACTTTATGCCGCCGTAAAACTTTCATTCTGGATCATTTTCAGCTTCTGCTTCTTTTAGCTGGATCGTTAAAGAAAAAGCGCCCTCTCCCCTTTAATGCTTCGGCTAAAAAATAGAGTTTCAATGATGCCGTCGTAAAATCCAAGTTAACGGAGTTTAACATCAGCCTTTGGAAGTTTCAATAATTCGTGAGCATAAATAGACTTCTAAGCCACACAAAAGCTTTCATTTTCCCCTTGAGAAGGTAATTGCTTGTTGTGGTATTGTAGGTAAAGAAAAATGCAGCAATGTTGAACTTTGGAATTTGAAGTTTTAACCTGTAAATAGATTAATCATTTTCAATTTAATCTTAAAACTTAATATTTAAACAACTAAATCAATGAATCTGAACATTTAAAAATTCAAATTTTTAATAAACAGAAAAAAAGTCGATTCTATTTTTCGAAATTTATAAAATAGCATGTTATGAATGTTTCAGTTACCCAAAGTTACAAAATAAAACACCTTCCTTTAAAATAAAATATGCCGAATACGTTAATTCATCATGTACATTTTATCTTGCACTCATCCACTTTGCACAATTTAGGAATATTTACTTTATAAAATTTTCTTGCACTGATTAACTTTACATTTAGTTTGCACTCAATTAGCGATTGCTTTGTTATAAAAAATGTGTATTCATTCATTTTTAATTTATCTTCTATTAATCAACTTTGTACTATTTACGATTGTTTTTATAAAAACACGCTGTTCAATTGGCATTACATCTCAACATACTCTTTTAATCAATACGATAATACTCACTCAATACCTACAGAAAGAGTATTGAGTCGTAATATAAAATGACACAATACTTTTTCTGTTAATATATATATATATATATATATATATATATATTAACAGAAAAAGTATTGTGTCATTTTATACCCCAAACATAAATGGAATTCCCAAACATAAATGGAATTCGTACGAATTTTACTTTTTCGTGAATCAGTTTGGATGAGCATTTTCAGTAACAAAATATTCGTCAATAAACGATTTATTAATAAATTTAAAATATACTGATGTGATAAAAGACAGCACTAGTTTACTATTGTATAATTATTTCCAGTGGGACCTGCAATTAGACTTATTCTACATGACAGGAGAAATTACCAAAACGGAAAAAGAAATCACTTTTAAAAGCATTTGATTCAATGAAAGAGTCTTCGCTGCCAATACACAGAAATTGGCAAGAAGTTGGCCGGAGGCGATTTGGGAAAATTTACGAGCGACCCAGCGCGTCTTAGAAAGAGGAACTTGCATATTCTAATCAGTTTTCGCACGCCGCTGCTTAGAAAGATGTCATCTCACAGTCGGTTTTTTTTTTTTCGAAATGTTGCAGAACGTCTTAAGCAATCGCTTTTATGCAACTCTTTTTCTTTATTGAGTCTTTCAAAATAGAAACAGATTCTCTTCTTTTTGAGTTTACAAACAATCTTGAATCTTTGAAAGGAATTGGATACCCAATTTAAGTGAGCGATCGCATGAAGCATTCCATAGTTTTGTAAACTATTGAAATAGTGTTATTGCATCCTATTGAAAATAAAATTTATTCATTTCTTTATTTTTCCTTTCAAAACGTTCCATACAGTTTATATTTCTATATTTTCAAATGTTATAATGACTATGAAAAATGAACAGCATTTTACTTTGATGCATTTTCTTTTGTTATAAATAAAATATAACAAATTAAAAACACGGCTATTTTTTTTTTTTCAGTTTAAAGTTTCCAGGAGTGCATTCGAAAATAAAATTTTGAAATAATGGAAGCTTAAAATTGAATTTTATTTTTACGTATAGAGAAGCGATAAAAATGCGTCGAATCTTTTACATGTTTGGTATCAAAATTTGAAATACTAAATTTAATGAAGATTATAATTTTATTATATAAATCTTATTTATTCTTAGGTATATAAAAGTTTTTATGAAGCGATACAAATTCGTGGAATGTTTTACATGTTTCGCATCAAACATCTGAACTACCACATTGAATAAGTAACAATAATTCCTTACAAATATCATTATGAGTACTTACGTATCTCTTTTGGGAGAAAATTTCTCTCCAAACCAAATTTAACCTATCCTAATCAGTGTTCTTTCGTTTTGTGCAGCAAAGTGTTACCCTTTTCATTCGGCGACTTCGCGTAAAAGAACGGTTTCGAATCTCGGGGGAAGACAGCGGCAGACGATTTTCTCGCGAGCACCTGGCAGACCGCGCTCCGAAACTTAACTAACCATCCCGCGTCGGAGCGAATGCCAGAAAGAGACCGCCGCGCATGCGCCCTGTCGTCCAAGATGTTCCACCGGAGCTACTGCGCATGCCCGTAAGGAAAGAGCCAACTTAAAGAACATTCGGTTTCGTTTTCCTCATTCACTCTCTCGCGCGGGGTGGGGTGGGGGGATGGAAAGTTGCGAAAGTTTTCTCTTTTTTCCCAACAGGTAAAGAGAGAGCCGATAGAGACAGATGAAAGCAGGTTTTTTTCAGTTAAGTGCGGTGGAATTTATGAAGGAAGAATCTATCTTGTTGAGCTTAAGCCCGGAAGGCTCTTCGTGTTTCTTAATGTCACAATTAAAATGCCTTCGATAGCTGAATTACGAACTTCATATTTACTCGGAATTATGCTTCACAAAGATTTTCATCGTTTTAAATCGAAGGATATACATTAATCTAAAACTTTCAGTGCAATTTATTTACGCGGTGTGTTTTCTCCTTCTTCTTCTATTTTTTATTGTTTTCTGTTTCTCCACATCTCACCCCACACCTAAGACCACGTATTCCCCTACCTCATAGAAAGATAAGGGCGGAACATCGGAGGTGCATTCCACGAACAGTCGCCCGCAGACGTTGAGAGAAGGAACCGCCTTCCGCGAGGTATCTGCTCCGTATGTCATAGGGGGAGGAAACACAGAAAACTCCCGCCAGGCAGCCTGACTATCGATGCGAGAGGGTTTTACACACTTTGCCATAATCTCTCTGAAAGCAGTACCAACAGACATGCTGCCATGTCCATGAACCCGTATATTCTCATGGAAGAAGATTTCGTTTGTGGCTCTAAAGGCATCTCGTCACACGAGGGCTAAACAGATCGGGACCTACAGTTTAAAGTGGATTCCAAACCGCTCACAAACATCCATGCCACCACCGGTATTCGAACCTGGAGCCTGTGGTACCGAAGACCAGAGCGCTAGCCACTTGGCCAACAGGTCGCCATGGAAGGAGGGAAGGGAGGATAACTTCTGTTGTGATGGAGCACCCATAGGTAGAAGTCTGACTTGGTTCCGTGTCGCTGAAGAACGAGGGCAATACCTTCCGGGAGAACTGTTTAGGGGGAACAACTACCCAGCATTCGTGTATCGTATGGAAGGAAACTCGTAAATCTCCCACGAGGTAGTCTGACGAACGAGGCAAGATGCTGAACATCACAAACGCCATCGAGGCTGCTCGTCTTTTGAAACCATCGGGATTCGAACCTCCTGCACTCTAGCTGCGCATGATGGGCCACGAGTCGGGCAGTCTATAGGACTCCAGGAAAGATTTTGTCACACTTTTGAAGACACCTTGAATCTTTGAGCAGCTGTAAGAACTATTCAAGTTTCGTTTAAAAATCCTAAAAGGTATTTGCAGAAATTAAAAACTAAAATTTGTTGTTAGTCATAAAAATAGAGCAAAATTTTAGATGAAAATTCATAAAAATAAAATGTAAACATGAAGAGCATTCAATTATCACCATAAAAATTGGATTGATTAAGTAATGCGCTGATCCAATGAAGTAATTGAACTAAAAGGAAACAATTATGACAAAGTAACAAAAAAATTTCCCTTAGAAAATCAATTACAAAATGAACATATTTCTGATGAGCTCACATTTTTAAGATGAGGAATTTCAAAAGAATCTATAATGACTTTTTCGCAATGGACTTGCATACCATAAGCACGAATCAAGGGCTTTTATTTATTTTTTACCAAGTCAAAGTTAAAGAAGGAAAAAAAAAACTCAAAATCTTCCCATCAATTGTGCCTCGAAACCAACTTAGAAATGCTTTTGCAGGCGGAGATTCAGCACTTGTCAATAAGCTTCCCATACACATACAGGTTACAGGGTTTGGTTTGTCGTTCTACGGTAATTTTGTGCACACTTTGGGCTCATTAGAATGGGACCTGCAGTTTGACGTGGCAGGTCAAATGAGAGTAGCGAAAAAGTTTGCTTGCTGAGAGGAGCGATGAAGATGCAAGTAATGATGCCAAATTTTCATATCTTCACTCCTCCCCTCCACAAAATGGACTCTCGCATTGTCCTTTAATTTTTTTTTTTTTTTTTTTTTGTACTCGATTAAATGTTATTGAAACTTTTAGATTCATTTATTAAATTTTTTCTGTGTCATGTAGGACCGCAGAGCAGTACACTATAACAGATTACTGATCGGGATTACGAGAATATTCCTCACGTGATTTTTACTTTACAGTTTAACATATGCGGGGACAGCTTGCCTATTTTGACACTGTTGCCACGATGAAGGGTGAAAAGGGTCTTTCATGTAGCAACAATTTTCAAAAGAAATGGTTTACTCGGGGGTTTTTTAACAGTAAATAACTGTGAATTTCCTTTTACTGTATATATATCTGGCATTCATATTCTACTAATAAATTTTCTTGTGCAATATTTTTCCCATAAAATGATTTAAAAAATACAATTTTCACTTACATGAACTTTTTGTAATGTTTCATTCTATTTCTTACAAAATGATTAAAGTAGTGAACAAATATCCTTTCTTGCACCTGTTTATCTTTGAAGAGCTCATAGTTCAATAAACGCAGGACTTGAGAAGTAGAATTTCTCGGAATTTCCAGTGGTTACGTTCATTAAATAAATGTCCGCAGGGGAAAGAGTAACGGCCATTGGAGCTTCCTCTGGGTTCGAGGAAGAAGGAAGAACACCCAAAGGTGTCCTAGGGGATTTTCAGTCCACATTAAGACGCCACCATGTGTATGCAGTGCAGCTCCTAGTGCAGTTCATAACCCAGTAATGCTATATCTGCAACATATATGCCGCTCTAGTAACAGGTCTTTCTCTGGTAAAGCAGTTGAGCATTTGTAAACAACAACAGGACAACAAATTTCGATGAAATTTTTGTCTCTAAAATTAAAATAGATATATATCATTACTTTCAGAACGAACACAAATACACCTGTGCAGGTGTCCTCCAAACGACCACCTGCCCTGCTGTGGGGAAAAGTGTGTAAGATGATTCGTGTGACCCTATACAACTGTCTTCCACTTATCAACCGACCGGGTTTTGTTGTTGTGGCACCCTGTAGACGACATTTGGCATTAGTAGATGTGATAAGTGACTTGGGAATTGCTGCTCTAGCGTAAATGTTAATGAAGGAGAATCCAGTTGCTGATTGCTGTCACTTTGGCTGAAGCTGTTTTCTTTTCACAATTACAGCTTTCACTCAATTTCTCCTTCTGTCCCCTATTGTGCTTTGCCGCGCTGTGTGTATGCTGTCGGGACTTTAGACACCGTACCTCTAGAAACTCCTAAAAGCTGGGTTGTTTCGGTCACAGTTGCTCTATCTAGTCGGGCTCCTGCAATTTGGCCTCTTTGGAGGCCTGAGAGGTCTGACATTTTGCGCTTTTCACAAAAATTCAAGACGTCTACAACTTTACTAAAACTACCACATATAACTATGATATATACTTTTATATTTAAAAAAAAACAAACAAAAATTTTAATGATTACGAAGCGCATTATTAAATGGCACTTTTTTTTTTTTTTTTTACAGATGTTACCATTATTTTGATAAACGCCCGTATATAGTTTACAAATTAATTTACATAAATTTAGAAAACTTCATCAATGGTGCAACAACTCCATGGTGGCCAAGGCCGCCTGCCTACTGGCAGATTTCGAGACGGAAATTATTTTTTTAATGCGTTAGGTTATTTTCCGTATGCCCAACTCTCTACAGTCATATTAGACGGGGACCTACTGGTTTAAAATGCATTACGCACCACTACACACATCCATAGCACTGCCATGACTTTAACCTGAAATCTGTGGTATCGAGCACCACAGCCCTAGTCACTCGGCCATCAGGTCCAAATTCATATATAAATTTACATGGCCGAGGGGTCGCTTTGGCACTCGGTACCACAGATTACCGGTTCGAGTCCCGGCGGTACCATGGATGTTTGTAGTGGTTCAGAATCCACTTGAAATTGTAGGTCCCGGTCTAACAGGATCGTAGAGCGTTGCGGGGGTAGTGTTACTCCGCGTCCGTAGATTATCTTCAAACTACACGCACCCCTTGGGTAGTGCTAAGTGAATAACGTCTGTGCAGCGCTTGCCGTAAGGCATCAAGACAGCTGTCTATGTGTTTGCCAGCTGCAATAGAACAAAAAAAAAAAAATTGGCGTATTCCCATATTTAATTTTCAACATATGTAACCGATTCCTCCGTATCCGTTCATCCGTAGTGGTTCGGAATCCATGTTAAACTGTAGGTACGATCGTAGAGCGATAAACCAAACCAAACCTAAAAGAGAACCAATTATTATTTCATTTTTGTGTGTTCTGTGTCCCCAAAAGGAGTCAAAAACGTGTGTGTTGCGAAGGAAACATAAAAAAACTGTAAATATTGAACACTTTAAAATATACACCATGACTAAAAAAGTAAATGCCTTAATTATTTTGCATAATTTTGTTTTCTATAATTGAGCAAAAAATTTAAGTAAAAAGTTTCAATCATGGAAATGTAAAATATAGAGAAAATGTGGAAGGTTACAAGAAATAAAATAAGTACTTCATTTATTTATTTTATTTATTTATTTTTATGTAATTCAAATTTCGAAATTTTTTAAACAAGTGCTGAATTATCTCGATTTTTTTTTTTTAAAATGGAACAGGAGTTGGGTCATATTTGATTCAGTAGGAGTACGAGATGCTCTTGTTTCCTTTTTTAAAAATTAATGACAAGTACAATTTTTTTAAAAAGGTACTTATATGTATATGTCTGGTAAAAAAGGTACTTATAAAAGGTAAGGTAAGATAAAAGGTACTTATGGTATTATGTCTCTAGGGCCTTTTACAGAGCAAAAAATTACGGAAATGTTTAAACCAGTTCTATTTATATAAAGAAAGTAACTTTTGCCATCTGGAAATACGTTGGAGAATAAATAATTTTATTAGTATTGTCATGTCATATTGAATTGAATGTCGTTTTTTGTTATCCAATCGTGACCCAGCGGCTGGCGTGCAAAGAGTGTTCAGGTTCGAATCCGTCGGCGGCTTCCATTGCAGTCATTGCTTTTAGAAACAAGAAGACTCGATGTCAGCTTACAAATCGTTCATAGGCCTTTAGCATCCATAGTAATGCATTTTTAGCATTGTCCGTTAATGGAGTTCATAGATTTACTGATATGCCGAGGAAGAATAAAAATTTTAAAAAATATATATACATAATAATTACACTTAGAAAACAGGAATAGCACAACATAACTAAACAGACTAATGGCCCACTTTTCTGGCCGCTCTATAAAATTATACAGAAAAGGCTTTTACTATAATTAATACGACTTTTCTGTATAAAATATATTATACAGAAGGGTTTTAATTAATTGTTCGTAACTTAATTAATCTTCCGGGCAAATTAACATTGTGCAAACGAGGGCCTCAGACATGTAGTCATTCTGGAATAGCTCCAAGAAAGCGCGCGCTTAAAACATCGAATTAACTCGCTTTCTGCTGTTAGCGCCCCCGATATCATGTAGCGCATATTGCGAACTAATATATGCAAAGGGTTAACCGTAAAACTTTCCCCTCCAAATTATGATTACAACTTAATTAATGATCCATTATCCAAATAAGCTGAGTAATTAATCTGCATTAATAACATTAAGCAGTTACTTTCCATGCAATATTTTGGTTTTTATATTCCGTGCAATAGTCCTAGAGCAGCACGTTTAGATTTCGGAACAGGGTTGACTTAGCCTGAGACCCGATAGCTTACTTATTAATGTCGGGGATGGCACGATACATTCTTCGGCTGGGCTCCAAGATGTTACGAAAGAGGACCCATGCATGTTGCTCTTGGAGGTGTTCTTTTCACACTGCGGTGGCAAAATGCAAGTGCAGGGCTACAGAACTCCCGTCATGACACTCTGGGAAACGCTGAATCTGCTTATAATAGGTGAAAGTGGCCAGCATTTGAAATCATGAACCTCTTGGATAAAACGCTGCAACGAAACTTTTCCCTTAATTTCGATGTGTTCTTGAGGGAACACAGTTTCTGTAAATCTTTTGTTCGATTTTAAGTCTGACTTACTATAATGGAATGTCTTCACGGGTGTCTCTTTAGGAGAAGCTGTCTCATTTTGCACAGAAGGCAGCCCGTAAAAAAATGCATGTGTGAACACGATTCTTCCAGGAAAAATATTCCTTGTTTGCTGGTCTTACCGTCGACAAAAACAAACAAAATGATTTTAAGCGATTGAATGCCATTGGGAGTGAAATGAAGAGAAAGAGACCTGCAAGCCGGAAGTTTTATTTCAAATGAAAATAAACGATGTTGAATTCCGTATGCAGATTTTACTACTTTCCTCTGATAGCTTCTAAGATTCTGAGGCATTTGGGAGAAAAAGACTATTTGCTTCCGATGAATACGTAAATGCTGAACGTGGTATGGGGTTTTTTTTTAGTTCATTTATTTTTTACAGGGACGCTACCTCCTTTGTTGTAATTGAAACAGATCTCGCAACTCCTCAATCCGAATCATTTGTGATTCCATGATGTAAGCTAATTTGCTTAGCTCACGTCTCGAGCCTCTAGCGAAGCATCCAAACAGCGCCTTTCAGAGAAGCAGTTGCCTTCCAGGAAAAATTCTGAGGCAATGGATTTGCAATTGTGTGCGGCATGGGTAAAAACCCCAATAGGCTGTTCATCAAGCTCTACCAACATCATGGTCGAATCCACTCTCTCTCAAAAATAGGCATCAAAAGACAAACAGCAGGCGTGTTTTCAGTCCTAAGTGACGTGACATTTCATCAATACTTCATGAATTCTAACTTCAAATTAAAGGATAACTTAAATTCTGTGGATCACCCATTCTCTATTATTCTGAGATTTCATTCTAAATACACATCAGCCAGTTTCCCTGCTAAAGATCTGCAGGAAGGAATCTCTTTCTTGCATGCATTCTGCGTCATGTCCCATTCGTAGCATTGAGAGGAGTTGTGCGGTTAAGAATAATAAGTTGCAATCATATAATTCAGATCATTCAAACACTGGCCAATACAATTCAATAAAGAACCCCTCGCAGAGTACAGAAAGATGGAAGATAACCCTAAGAGAGGCGTTAAGAACAATGAATTCTAATATTAAAATATAGAAGTAAGGTAAATACAGTGATATATTTTTAAATAATGGACTCTGTATTAATAGTATACACAACCTAAAAAGGCCGGGCCTTTATTTCTGCAACCATGGATCGTATACGTATACTTACAGCTATAAAAATGTTTTATAACCTTTTATAACTGTAAATATACCTCTGCGACCTATGGTTGCAGAAATAATTGCCATTCGAGCCCGTCGAATCACGTAGAATCAACATCCTGAGAATGAAAATAGGTTCAAGAAGTTGGATACGCATTCGTGGAAACGCATGCATTTTTAAACATCATATAAATATATATATATATATATATATATATATATATATGGATTTTCTTTAAATAAGAAATTTATTACTATGAATCAATTATGGATTTTATCTCTGAGAGCTTTTATAGGGAATGCTTTTCGGCCTATAAATACTCGGAAAATACTAAAGAAAAGGAGAAAAAAAGAAATGAGATGCTTTAAAAGAAGAGGTTTTGTTCGGGGGGCGGGGGAATTTAATTAAAATTTCTGCGAAAAATTTGAGCCGAAAAAAATTATAATTTAATTATTTTTCATTCATTTGACAGTTGAAGCTTTTAAAACTTTTCATTTAGCTAAAAGAACTTTAAAAAAAAATAAAATCTTTTAAAGATTATTTTTCGTTGCTTCACAAAATAATTTATAGAAGGTTTCCTATTTTTATTTCTGTATTTTGTCAGAATAAAAGTAGTAAATAGTAAAAATAATAAATTTGTATTTTTATTTCTGTATTCATTTTTTTTTTATTTCTGTATTTTCATCTTGTTCCAAAAGAAATTGGAAAGTTGAGAATTTGAAGGCGATAAAAAATTTACTAAAGCGAATGAAACTACTGAATATATTTTGCTCCCGAATGTAACTGTATTCAAAATGCTGATGTCATTTGATAACTTGAAAATCAGCTTTTTGAGTCCTAATCCTTCCTCTCTGTCACGGGCACATTTAATCCTATTAATATCCTCCCAGGGTTCTTAAAGGTTCGAAAGGCTGGAGCCTGAATAAATTGAATGGTGAGAGCAAAGCACATGACTTCACAAATGCACTCATTTCCAAAAATTAAGGAAAATTAGAATTAGACATTTTTAATCGTTTCAATTGAACGAAATTTGGCAAAACTTTTCAAAACTGTGCTTCTTAAATTATGCAAAAAAAGGCTTATTTCCTGCCTTGGAAACTCACACAAAATAGAAAGGAAACATCTCAGTTCCACGTAGAAGGATCAGCTTCACTATGGACTGTGGACATGTCTGTAGTTGAACAGTCACGATGTTCAAAAGGAGGCTGTTCATGAGCTGGTAGGGCCACAAAGAGCGTTGCTGCGTCAAAGCAGTTCGAGGACACTGAAGGGGAGAATTCAATGCAGCAAAGCATCTCCCTGGAGAGCATGCCAGGATTGGGTTCCAGAAAGCGCAGCGTCAACTCATATGCACAATAATATCTCCTTCCATTCGAGCTCTGCATCAGGTGAAGGATGCAAATGTCACCAGCGCAAGGACGAACAATTTTATCGAATCTGTATAACTGGTAACGGTGTCGGCTCACACGATGCACAAACTTTCTGAGTCCCAATTTTTTTCCTCGTAGCCCAGTGGCAAGGTGCTTAGGAACGATTCCGCTGGTGGCAGGACCGTAGTCACTGCTTTCAGAAAGGAGAAGACTCGATGGCGATTGGGACAATGTGTGTAAACAGTCTCTCGCATCAATAGACAAACTGCTATTGGTGCGAAACTGTTTTACACACATTGGCACAAGTATGAAAAGAAAATTATAGAAATCAGTATTGAATAATTTTGTACGGGTGTCAAAAGCACTTCCGGAAAAAAATAGGACATAAATAAGAAGTAAGAAATAAATAGCAGTAAAAAAATATAAAATAATAATGAAAATGAATGTATAACAAGAGCAATGAATGTGTTCTAAGCAGGGTGTTTTCACGACAACTTTTTATTTTACTAAGGACATTTTTCAATACATATTAACCATCATGTGTTGATTTTATCTCATCTGCAAAATTCCAATAACATACTGAATCGATCTTTTGAAAGGCTAAAAGTTGCATTTAGATGGTGTGTGCAATTCAAAACGTTTTATGTAGAATGGGAGCTCAAAGATCGAAAAATGAATAAGGAGCAATCAAAAGGAACGTAAATAATCCGAGTCTAATTACAATACAAAGAATGTTTTTTTTTATTTCCAATGGCAGGCTACAATAAGTAATAAAAGAAAAAGAAAAAGAACACAAAGAACATGAAAACAACAACGAGAATCGAAAAAATCATATAGTGACATGTTTAGTCCATAAGGGCCCCTACCCTCCCAGTAACGACCCTACACAGTAGAGGAAACAAGTGCAGGGCAGACAGGAAGGTGAGATGAATCCATGTCCTCTCCAAGACAACAGATCATGCATTTTGGCTTGCAAATATTTTCATATGAAAAAGATGATTGGCCATACAATCATTGCCCGGCAGGAGTCTGAAAAGGGCAACAGCTTTAAACTTCAGGCTCATAATCCATGCGGAGTGTTTTCGAAAATGTTTCGGAATTTAAGAAATTCAAGGATGCACAAGACTTGAGCATCGAACGATTATTGATTGTGGCCGCCAATAGAAATAACAGATTGTTTTCAGACCCACAGCGTTTTCATTCAAGATCGCCATCGTCAGAATTCGTCTTGGAGAGATTTTTAGTCATAAAATTCCTATTATTATTACTCGATGAGCCTAGAGAAAGATAAAAAGATCTATCGATTGTTTCGATAGTTGTTTTTAATATATACAGGATGTTTTAATTAAAGTCCCCCTTTCAAAATGCTGTCAAAAATGAACAACGTATGAATGTAGGGCGCTGTAAGCGGTCTAAAGAAAGTGAATTCGGCTGCCAGTGATATTTTGAATCGAAATGACAACGTATTTGTCACGTGTTGCACATTAAACCCACTTTAGTGTTCAATGTGCTGGATTGTTTTGGTTTTTGACAGGAAAATTTACTTCCATTCAACAGTTTTGACACTGTGAATGAACCCCTCCACCACGGCAAGGTCATACCCGATTGGAAGAAAAATATTGGTGGAACTTTTCTTGATGTCGTACTATTTCCCCCCTTCGAGTATTCAAATTTGAACTCATTGTGAAGAGGGGTTCTTTTCTTACGCCATTTTGAAAATGGACTTTAATTATAATCACCCTGTATATGTGAATTATACAGATTTTATTTTCCCAATTAAAAAAAAATTTCCAGTGAAAATGCTGTTTCATTACATAGCATAAGGGGCCCGCACAAGTCAAAGGTGACGTTGAATATCCGAGACAATCTTTCATAATCGACTTGTCACTTAATGGTTGTTCTCGTTTATTCCGTAATACTTTCACTAAATCGGTCGCCAAGGTCGCCCATTTTGGCGGTATTTTTAGTCTTTGACTTAGTATATATATTTGAAGTATTTTTATGCAGCGAAGACATTCTACACAATAAATCAAACACAATTAGAATTTAAAAAACAACCCTTAATAAAGAGGACTCGTTCATTAAAAAAACATCTTGTTTTTATTTACAAGGACAAAAACTATGCATACTAACTGCACATCAAATTAGAAAATGGGGAATAAAATGTTTAAAGCCCGAATGATTAACAGGAATATGCATCAATGACAGTTTTAGTCTATAAAAGTTGCAGTATTATTCGTAACTATAATATCAAATAGTATGTAGTATGTTAAATATTTCTGTATTATATTAACAAGTTTTAAACAAATTGCATGTGTACAATGGTTCGGGCTTCATTTTTTTGTAGTTTATCTCGGTTCTTATCAGCCGATAAAAGTATCACTTAGTTACATTTTCATTCGCCTGAAAAATGTTTTTCCATCTGACGTCTCTGAAAGTCATGTTTACAACCGTGTTGTAGATGTGTAGAGCATCTCTTCGGGATTTCGGGCATTAAAAACAATGACTCCCGTTCGTCGAAACAGGGTCAGTGGACGGAATTTGGACAGATTTACTGAGGCGGTCATAAAAAAAAAAAAAAAAAAAAAAGAACGGAGGTCCAGGGTGCGCAGGGAAATAAAAAGCGAATTCTGACTCCGGAAGCTGCTTTTGCGCAATTCCCCTTCTGGAGAAAAAACAAAGCATCTGCCGCACGTGGTCTAGAAACGGTTCGCAACAACACGGCCATAAAGGACACCCGGGAAGCACTAATAATAATAAAAAGAAAAAGATTAGAAATACTCGCATTTTTTTTTCATGCATAGGTGAGGAGTTTAGAGCAGGCGTGGCCAACCCACATGATCTCGCACTTTGGAAATGCATCCTAACTCCCGGGCGCATGTAAAATTATATATCTCCCTATTAGATCATTAATTTTATATTATATATCCCCTCATCATTTCGACATTTTTTAATAGAGGGAGGCACACGTAATTTTTTTTTTTTTTGAATACATTGGTTTAAACTCCTTTGCCCATTATAAAAAATAAATGTATTTTGTAAAAGTGTGATCAATCTCACGGCCGGAAAATGGTCAGGGCGGACCGCGTGCTGGCCTATAAAAAGAACCCCCTGAGTTAGAGTAACAGACAGGAATTTTTGAAGTTCTTATAAAAGTATTATAAAAATGATTATTTCTTTTTTTCAAAATTCTTAGAATTAATGTTGGCATACAATGTCAAGGATGCCCTTCAATTGTATCCTTTAGTAATACCAGTAACACTGAGTTTCTCAGCACTGAGGTTTATCTTAAAAAAAATTCTTTTATCAAGAACGAATCAATATAATGTATTAAGGAGATCCTTGGGATATGGACAAGCTATTTTTAGCCATTCTTTTTTCTTTTTTTTTTTTTTTTTTTTTTTTTTTTTTTTTTAAAGCAAATTTAGAGTACTAGGATGTCTTTGAAAGCAAGTGAGTGCAAAGAAGGATGTGAGTGCAAAGAAAATAGTGATGTGCTAGGATGTGAGTGCAAAGAAAAT
Source organism: Caerostris extrusa (assembly GCA_021605095.1). Lineage (NCBI taxonomy): Eukaryota > Metazoa > Arthropoda > Arachnida > Araneae > Araneidae > Caerostris > Caerostris extrusa. The sequence goes on from BPLR01010793.1 coordinate 109,505, forward strand.
AGTTTTAAAAAAACTTTGTAAATGCAAAATCTGTTTTACAAATATATGAGTTAAAAAAAAAGTCATTCAATTTGTTTCACACATTTCCAAAATCCATTGGTGAAGATCATAGTACATAAAATTGCTGAAAAGAGTTATGAGTTCAGAATTTTTGGCATTCTTGGTTCAAAGATAACACGGCACAACAAACAAATTTTCTTAAACATGAAAATTGTATTGCTTACTCATTTCTGTTTGCTGAACACAAAACTGATTTGTCGTTTCTTGTTTAGGAGACACGGAGGTGGTCGCTTCCCTCAGTTTTCTTGAAATATATGTATAATTTTAGACGTATATTATATAACTTACAAATTATAATAGTTTGTAAATGCATTGAACATATATGTAATGTGTAAATATTAATGTGCATTACATATACATGAAACATTTAAACAAGTAAGATTTAAAAAATAGGATTCCTTTTGGCATTCATTTTGTAAGACCTTTATAGCTGCCAATGAGTAAAACATTTGACGCTAATTAGTCTGCGGAACGCGACACCTGTATGTCTCTCGGCATCGTTGCCTGCTTTGGCTCTAAGGATAAAATGTGATGGCTATTAGATGTATGCGGGTTGTTGTGTGCGAAAGAAATGGTCGCAGTGAATGCGTTTTAATTAAACACTTGTTAGAGATGTGATGTCGCGTTACCCTGCTAATAACTTTTACCTATATATGGATAAGTGACATTTGAAGCCCAAAAATGCTCCATCACTCCGTTCCAACACGAAAAAGACCTATCACTTTTATTTCGGTTGAAAAATTGCAGATCGGGACAAACACCATACCCCATATATAAAATTGCAATTATTGTTCAAAGAAATATTCCATGCGATTGCGAGTTATAAAGAAAATGACCAAGCCATTTGCCATTTAAAAGAACAAAATAATCAAATAAACAACTGTTATTTCTGCAGGGTCCCTTCGTGGAGAATCACACGATAAGAATATTCAAAAGTGCAGTGCTCTAATGTATGATCTGCTATGCGACAGATTCCCGATTCCAGTAAGTAAAAATGAATTTTTCTAGATACACAACAAGATCGAGAATCAGTTTCATGTGATGCTGTACGATCTTCTACATCTAGTGTTGAATATAATAAATGATGCCATACTTATACCATACAGTTTGTTTCAAGAAGAACTGAATAATCTAGATCTAGAGCTATTTCCATTTAGACTTGAAATGGAACTTACTCCAGAAAGGTGTCGCAGTGACTCAGTTTTGGAATCGTCAAGAACAATTTTCTCCTTTATTTAATACAGGAAAACACCTTGTTTCCTGTTCTGACATCGAATATACCATTTCCTATCGAATTACGATACCGAATATATCATTATAACAATGCCATAATGATGGCTCTCAAGAACTTCACAATGGCGGCTCTCAAAGCTATGAACTGTTTTCAATACAAATTTACATCTGACATATTTGTTGCGATTTGAAAGTGGTAGCTCTTCTCGTGTGTCTTCAATTACAATAAAAGAGGTATAGATACTTTTTATGTGAGTATGCTATGTAAAAAAAATAATTGCTTTCTGGGAAACATAAAGTATTGTTGAGAAGAACGTGCAAAATCCATCCATCCAGATGAAAACATTTTCACTACCACCCATGCGCATAAAAATTGTCTCAATGAAGGCTATAGTGAAAGCCAAGACAAGAGTGGATCAGCCTTCAAGTACTTAGATAACAAATTTCCTGCAGTCAGAGAAGCGAAACTGAAACAGGCAATTTTCATGGATCCACAAATCCGTAAGCTCTGCAAAGATGCGAATGTTGAAGATGCAGGAGGACAAAGAATGCCTTTCGCCTTGCCTCACACAATTTCTTAGGAAATGTGAAGTGAAAGCACTATAAGAGATTAGCGATGGACATGTTCACTGCATGCATGGAACTTGGTTGCACTCTGGCTCTAAAATTGCATTTCCTGCATCGTCATTTGAACTTTTTTTTTTTTTTTTTTTGAAACCCTTGACCAGGTTAGGGATGAATGTTTTCACCAAGACCAAAACAGATAACAGGAAAAATAGTCACTACAATATTGGCAAACTACTGTTGTATACAATTTTCAAAAACAATGAAACTGAAGTTGATGAAAAAATGTATTAGCGATCCCATAACACAGAATAAAACAAGTATATGCTTTTTTTAACACATTGTTTCACATTGAAAAATATTAGATTATAAATACCTCAGGAATTGGAGCTAATTTCAATTTCTTTTTACTATATTCACTTTCAAGAACCAAAATTAGCAATAAATGGCTATTCTAATCAGAGAGAAAACATTTTAACCAAAATTTGTTATCATTAAATTTATATATTTTTGCATAGGGTTCAATGCCGTTTTATTTTCTTCTGCAAATACGGCACAATGAAAATTTCTTCTACGGATGAACCACAAGATAGCTAAAAATGGGAACTTCACTGTCAAATCTTTTTTATTATATGTTGGCAACGTGTTCTACTTATGTATGACCATGAACAACAAACCGCTGAGTGTGGACATTGCCTTCGAGGTGCACTCACCACACAATCTATGGGTGACACTTGACACATGTTGTCATAGTGAACATCGGATCGTTATGTTTCTGTAACTGTAACGGGTTCTGCCAGATGATCCGAATCTGGACTCTTCCGAACACACTTTTTGTTTTTAAATATCGGTAAACCACTTTTGTAATCCATGAATCGTCCACCGATGGATAAGGAAGGGAGGACAGTATCTTCCGGGAATATTTCTGCGGGTAACTGCCCAGCATTTGCATGTCGTAAGATGAAATCCCAGAAAACTCCCACCAGGCAGCCTGACTCTCATTTTGCGTACATTGTAACACTCGCTGTTGAGTTTCCTCGTTTCTGAAAGCAATGACACCAGCTGACTCCGCCAGCTGATTTCTACCACAGCGTCCTGTGCGCGTGCATCACCACGAATCTGCCAAATCGTTGCTTTAAGGAGCGATAATGTTTCAAAGCGTTCAAAAATCTATAACATAGCTCTTCTACAGTTTATAGAAAAAACATTAGTATTTAAAAGAAAAATGACTCGCGGAAAAGAGAACAATTTTTTTCTTTTTATATGCTCCATCCATGGAGGTACCTTTCCGGGATTCACGAAGCAGCCATATTTTCTCGAAAAAGAATAAAAATAATGACTTTCGTTTTTCAGTTTCGAATTGAAATGGATAGAACAGAAAATACACCGTTTTTTTCCCGCGTGGGCTAATGAGACAGTGTTGAAAGGTGAAAAATATTGCTCGTCCTGCTTTTCTAAAAGAGACATTATTTAAGGATGTCGCGCTCTGCGAAAATATAATAAATATTCCCCAAATAAACGTTGGATCGTGTTATTTGTCCTATTTGAATTTAACGAGAGATTGATTGAAAAAATAAGAAGTGTAATGGATGGCACCTTGGAAAAAACTTATCCATTTCAATACAGCGATAAAACCTGTAAATGGCACATGTATGTACATAGTATATACATATGTGATATTTACAGATTTTATCGCTGGTAAAATTTTAAAAACGCACACTCTTTTTAATGGCAAATAAAATATGTGATGTGAAATGTTTAGCTCCAAAATATATGATGTGAAATGTTTAGCTCCATTTATATATATATATATATATATATACAGAGAGAGAGAGTGATATCACAAAAACTGCTTAAATATTAAGATAAACTATTTACAAACACGATATTACATGTGTAACAAACTTTGTCTATTTTCAAAAGCAAATTCCATGATTTTAGCTTACATAGATTCAATTGTCATTCTATTCACATCCTGTACTTTATTTGCCATTAAAAATATCCTTATAAAAACAAAATGGGGGCGTGCCAAATTTTAAAATAATTCTACTCTACAAACTTAATATTCTTTTTAACAATAGTCAAATAACTCCTGAATCCTCTCACACTCATCAAATGGTACGGCGGAATTTTCATATCAAAAGTAAATAAACATCAAAGGGCCTTAGGAAAAGAACGCAACAGAGCATTGTTAATCGTTAACAATGTACCAATCCACTCTTCAGAAAACTTTCTTGAATGCAACACTCCACCTCATGCAGGTCTCATAACACTATTTTTATCCCTCCCCCTGCCCCTTATGTTAACGAATTTATTGCAGCCAATGGACCCAATAGATATTGAATGCATAGAGAGCCATTACAGAAGAAAAATCTTGAGGAAACTTTTGATAGAAGATCAGTATGAAGAAGTGAGTGCGGCTCATCTAAAAAGAAAAAGAAAAAAAAGACTAATATAAAAAAACTGAATGCACTTGGTGACGGAAGCATGGATTTGGGTGATATCAACCGTATTAAAAGATATTTGAAAGGTATTTCAAACATAAAAAAGGTACAGAAAGAAAAAAAAATTAAAAAAAAAAATGGTCGTAAAAAGCAGGAGGAAGAGATAGAAGAAAAGGACGACATATCAGTTATGGACCCCAGAAACATCCAAATGAAAATTCTTGGATGTTACAAGTGCAGTGCGTTCAAGAATTCATTAGTGATCTGGAAGATGCCGACGACACTGCTGTTGAACCAGACGCGGGACCGTCAATTAGCGAGGAGCTAGCATGTTCTCGACAGAGCGCTAAAATGGATGGAGCTGCAGTTACCCTCTGCAGCTACTCACCGTAAAAACGGATACAAGGCTTAGTTGAAAAGGTGCGTGGTGTGGTTTGTCGCTCTACGGCCTTTGTGCACACTTTAGTTTAATTAGACAGGGAACTACAGTTTAACGTGGATTCCGTACAACTGACCTGTATCCATGTCCCTGCCAGGATTCGAATCTGAAGCCTGTGGTACCAAAGGCCAGAGCGTTAGCCAATTGGCCATCAGGCCGTCTAGCTGCAAAGGAGCAAGTCAAGAAAGCTTTGTACACTGACTGCTTGTCCTTTGAATGATTTGTCGCTAGTTGTAGTTAATTTTGCAGTTTTGATGTAAATATGGCATGTAAAATGTTTCAAAATTAATCTTAGGGTTAATAAAAATCCATCAATTGTTCTAATACTTCATGCATCTCATAAAGTAAGAATTTCCATAGTGTGCTGTTTTATAAATTATTTGTTATATTTTAGCTTTAATATGCATTCCTTTAAAAAAAAACGTTGGTAAGTACTCAAGCAGTGCATGGACATCGTCAGGCCCGATAGCTTTTCCGGAGGGTCTAGAGAAGGTATGCCACTTTTCGGCCACTCGTTCCAAAACGTGGGGATGCTTGCATTGTAAGTGGAGAGCTGAAGGCCTTACATAGTTCCCCCTGGGTAACGCTGAAATTGTTCATCCAAACGACACCACGTTAGAGTGTACAACATTTAAATACAACATAGTCATGAAGAAGATTGAAGAATTTGGCTACCCGTATTGGATATGTCTTCTGATCAAAACACGAAAAACAGAAGCAATATATATATATGTAAAGTAAAATTATCTATAAAATGAATCGGCTTTTCAACGTATTTTTTTCAAGGAGAGGGGAGGGGGCTTGATTCTTGAATTAAATTATCTCTCGAATGAGCTGGCATTTTTCTTTTTAAATCTTCTCTTCCAAATTACTTAAAAAAATCTTTTTCCCCAGAGATAAGGAGCTGCAAGAGAAATCGCCCTGCAGGCCCGGGAGTTGCTTAAAATGCAAATGGTGGCCGATAAATAAGGGAAGAAATGTACTGGATCCGGCAGTTCCGGTAATGAATTGCTCCGTTCTCTGCCCTTCCGTTTTCTTTTCGAAAGGAGCTTTTACATTAGGATTTACTGCTTCGGCGGCAGCACAAAATATTTCACAGAATTTATTTTCGGGTGATTCCTTTAGGCTTAGATTCTGCAAAAGTGAATTTAGTGAGATCAACAACGAAATTTCGAGACATTTCTTCTTTCGTGCTGCTCAAAGTTTAATAATATAAATCCATTTTTAATATAAAATTTTTTTTTGACGAATATTATTTGATTTGAAGTCTTATATTCTTTTGAAAAAAAAAAAAAAAAAAGAAATATATTTATTTATAAAGTAAGAAACGTGTCTGTATTTATATATTTCCCACAACATTTAAAATTATAATACCTAAAAGTTAATTTTTTTCTTTTAATTTATTGTTTTTCTTTATCTAGTATGTAACCAAAAAATACAAAAACTTTTAATAAGTTCCTATTTAATTAAATTAAAAATTTAACTTTTGAATGAATCTAATAATGTAATATACTAATTTATATCTATAGCGATATATTGAAATTCTTATTTATAACACTATAAATAATGAACTGCTTGTGAGAGATTGGATAGGATTCCGGCAATCTTCAAATTGCAACACCAAAGAAGGTAGAGTGGTAGAATTATGCAAATCACGGAACCAGTAGACAAAAATAGAAAAAGTTTTCGAAAAGTGGGGGAGCCATCAAATGCTAACTTTTATAGCTTGATTAAAATATCGAATTTCAAAAAAAGTACTGCGGAAAATTTTCGTTTGTCAGCTTGTGAACTGTGGCCACTGGTCAGATGGCAATAACAACTGGATTCACTGGATCATAATCAGTTCCTTATTACAGAAATTCATAAATTTACGTGTCGTAAATATTTCATGAAACTGATGGCCTGATTTGGATTTCTATTTCCATCTGGTATATAATGATAGAAATATTTTCATTCGACTCAAATATAAAAATATAATGATAATTTCATTACTGTTAGATATTATTGGATTGTAACCAATTAAAAAGTCGTTCAAATGCCTACACGTAAACGAAAATCGAGGCCTTTGAAATTCTTAAGTGTAAAATTCGAAATTCCTCATGGAATCAGGGAGCCATTATTCAAAATTCTTGTTAATCGATGTTCATCAAAAGCTCTTTCCTTTAGTATCTTTTAGTTACTTAAGATGTTCTAACTTTTAACTCTTCTAAGTGGCAAGTGCTAAGTGACTCATCAATTGTTCCTCCCACCCTCACAAAGTTAGGCATGGGTGTGTTTAAACGCACAGGCACATGTATTCAGCGGTCAATGGTCATGGAACAAACTTCGAGGGGTGGTACAGCTTATTCTAGGGTGATATAGCTTCACCCCTCACCCTTACTTGATACAGTTTACTGAAACGTGCATTTTTTGCATAGGAATGTAGGATCGAAAATGATGCATTGAAGTGCTCACATCCACACACAAAAAAATGAGATATGAAAAGAAAGACATTGTTTATTGACAACATCATTGCAGTGCTTCTTTGATTCGATGTTGACAATTAATGTTCGAAATGACTACCATCCACAGTAATGCGTGCTCGGTAGCTTAGAAGGAGAGATGGGCGAACAGTTCCAAAAAGATGGTCGGTCTTTCGTGCAGCCGGGATTCTTTGAAATTGAGTCAGTTGGAGCCTCACAAATGGAAACACGGTTGCGAACATAGAGTAAGAATAAATGAGAGTGCGCGTTGGTGTTGCTAGTCAACGGATTTGAAACTCGTCACATTGGGGCCATGTGCCTGGCTGTGGCAAGAAATTGCATGAAAGTGTGTTCGTTTCCCAACGCCTCACTTCCGATGCTACATTCCTGTACAAATAATGCATGTTTTAGTACATTTAAGTTTTATTAAGTCTCTCAAAGTATGTCTCATGACCTTTGAACTGCCCTGCATATATATAAACAGACCCTAGGTGACACATGTGATATCACAGAAAAGGCGCGTACAACTGAAAGTAACGAAAGTTCGTCTTCGTATGAGGGCTTGATTAGGGGAATTTTTTTTTCGTTTTAAAGATTTCTTACGGTGGCAATATCGGAATGTTGTACTATAAGACGAGTTTTTAGAATGATATTTTTTTTAAACTTTTCTTCCGAACCTTGTCTATTACACCAATGTTGGAACCAGAATAAAAAATTTCATGAAAATTAATGTCTGTTCAGATAAACCGCAGCTTATAGTACAATTCGGTGTACTTATAGTACAGCTTATAGTACACAAATTCGATTGCACGAGCTTCTTTTCGACGTCACTTTTTCACCTAGATACGCCCCCTTATAACTTATATAAATATATATATATATATATATATATATGTGTGTGTGTGTGTGTGTGTGTGTGTGTGTGTGTATTTGTGTGTGTGTATAGGATTTGTTTGTCTGCTAATCCGCAGGCGGAGATGCATTGCGCTTATATGTCGATGGCACAGACCTTTCACCATGTGGGGAGTATTGAACTTTGAACTTTGACCCCAGCAGAAGGGGTCAAAGATGAGAAAAGAGACAGTAGCGAGACTCGTGGCCGACGGGATGACTGCAGGACGCAGCGAGAGAATAAAGATGATGATTGTATAAAAGAACATTATATATAGTTGTATATAATAACGTGCTTCCTTAAATGGCTGTTGGTCTTAAAGAAACACCCTCTTTCTTCAGTTTATTTGGAAATCAACCCTAGACACCACAGCCCCACCCTTTAAAAAGTGGAGCTTCAGTCGAGACGACTTCGTTGTACGCGTTTCGAATCTACTGCCTACATACTATTATATATATTACTCGAGAGGAGCTAAGAAACTTCCCGCAAAGAATCGCAGAGCCGATTGTGCAAAGAAAGGAGCCGCAGCGGTTCAACCACTCTAATCCAATTAGGCGAGCGGAAAGTTGCGTTGCCCACCTCAAACAAACGCCATGGAAAGTCTAATGGGTACCATTCATTACATTAACGGTCATGTTTACCATCGGGGCTAAATTTAGCAGCAAAAAAAAAAAAAAAAAGGTTCGCTTCTGCTATAAATAGAAACATCAAACCTTTGATTCGCGCTAATTACAGCATTCTATCTTTCTCCAGCGGTGCTTCTCTCTCCAGTTGTTTTGACGCAGCGGAGTCATTGAAATTCAACGGAGCTCTCGGCCCTTGGAATCGGAAAACGAGCCTCGCTCATAATTGGAAGCATTTCGGGACGGAGGTGAATCGATGACCACCGCCACAATCAGTTGTTGGTAAGAAATCTTATTTGTATTAAATGCTGTGTGTGTGTATTATTGGATAAGATTTCCAACCAGTTTGTCAATCAAAAACTTTAATTGCAGAAAAAACGTCTTTTCTCGGGGAGTAATATCATTTGAAAACAATCTGAGTTGAAAAGAATCCATTCGGGTTAAAATGGAAACGGAAACGAAAAAGTTTGCATTTATGTCATTAGTAAAGTGCTTTTTTGACAGGAATTATCTAAAAAAATACGGAACCTATTTTGCAAAACGACTTGTTGTTTTAAAAAGACACCATTATCAAAGTAGAATTATTTTACTATTTTTAAATCTCTATTTTTTGAGAAAGCTATCCAATAATTAAACTAAATTGAGGTTTTTTTCTTTTATAGTAAGGCATACTTTACTTGACTTATTTACTTTACTTGACTAAATGGATGAGTTATAAATTGATATATATTTCTATGAAAAATATAATTAAATATATTTCTTCCTTCAGAAAGTTTAATTAAAAAAACTCTTGCTACGTCTCTTAGATTAAGATTCGATAGTAAAAACTCTATACACTTCATAATTGAATGAAGAAAAAATGAATGAATTTTATTTATTTGACTCGCCTAAACAAAATGTAATGTTTAGGCTAGTATCTTAATATTGGAATGAAAAAAAAAAAATAAGTTGACACTATATAAAAATATTTCTTAATTTTAATGTATGCATTTAATTATTTGGTTGCAAACAAATAATTCACAACTGGGAATTCATCTGAATGCTTTCTATTCAACAGAAACCAGATGTATGAAAATATTCAACAGAAATAAAACAATTCATGAATCTAAAAGAAAGTTCTCGACTTATAGGACTCAGTTCGCACCCACTGCGACAATGAATGGATAACCGCAGGTCGAGGACTAACTGCAGTCATTGACCGATGCTATCAAATGATTTGAGCCATGCGGTAACTTTTTTTTTTGAACAACATCCTATGAAAAGATATGTGTGGACTATCCTAAAAATATAGATCAATTATTTATTCGTACATTAATTAATAATAAAGCATACTAAATAGGAAGCAATAGTTTCAATGCCAATAAAATGTCGGAGAATCGTATGGGATCGGAGAGGGTTTTCTATGAGGTGCATGGTGATCATTTCATCACTCACAGCAGTCAATCGTTTAAGAATCGACTTACGAATTTATCGTGTCCATCCCCGGTGTAAACACGAGAATTTTCAATTCGGCTTTTCTTTTCGGTTTCAAAGCGCAACTTCCTATGCACCCCTGCGGCCTTTACTTCCAAAATATAAATCATTAACCCATTACCATCTTTGTATCATGCCTTTTAGTTGAACACATTACATTTTACAGGACGTGGGCAGGCACATGTAATGCATTAAAATCCTCAGATGTTATTTTCACAAGAGATTCCCTCTACAATGTGTTAATCTCTGTGTTTTACCAAATCAATGGCGCCTTCAAATTAATATTTAGTTTTATTTAATCATTCACCACCATAAGCGCAGAAATTTACATAGTTTAGTATGTACCAGCTTCCTTTTCATTTCACTTTTAATGCATAGCAAGTGAAGACGGGGATTTTAATAAAACCAAATCATGGTAGCATTTGAAGATATGTTTAATAATATTTGGCTGCATGCTAAACCCTCAGTATAATTGGCTGCGATCTTAAATATCCGAAAACGTATAGATAATGCCATATTTCCCGAAATAAACGACGTTATTCCGAATAATCATTATCTAAGTGATTCAATATTGCTTGAAAGGTTTAACCGACCTCAGCAACAAACAAACGGCAGGACGGCTCATAATAGCGCTTTTCTGTTATTAAAAGATGAGCTAAACTGAATCAACGACTTCCGAATATAGCCGGTGGTACCATTGCTCTGAGGGCGATGGCAACAATAAAGGCAATCAATGACGTCATTCCACCTGCAATTGGAAAAGAACGCATTTCTTCGGAACATTATTCCAGAAAGAAGATCTTCGTTTTATTTTCATAAGGTGCATCGAACTTGGGGGATGTTCCACCCGCAACAGTATGAGAGGAATAATCGCCCGAAAGACATTAGGTTCCGCTTTTGTGCCATAAAGAGATGAGAAAGACAGTCGTAATCGATTCGTGGACAGAACGATTTGAATTCTCAATAGAAACATTACCCTTATCCTTTGAAGTGAGGTTATACTTCTGAAAAAGTGCATTAAACCATTTTTCTTCTAATGATTTTTCTTTCTGTTACCGCCCATAAAAAAGAAGAACCGCAAAATTATTTTCTCTAATCTTAAAATTTATACACGCATATGTTTTCACTGTTTGAATTTAGGGGCAGTCTTCTTTTGGTAGGAGTCTCTTTTTCTTTAGCAGAAATATATAATTCCAAACAAAAATTATGTAGTGAAATAGAAAAAAATCAGTGATTCATTGGCTACTTGAAAGACATAACAGAATCATCGTAATCTAGGATACATTAAAAGGACAGATTTGATTTGGTTTGCCGCTCTACGGTCATCTTGGGCCCACGAGGGCTAAAGAGATTGGAACCTACAGTTTAAAGTGAACTACTACTGCTACACTACACAGCCTTTTCTCCAAGTGGAGGCAACTTCTAAGGGGCAATTAAGTTTTGTTCCCTAGTCACTAGGATTCGATATACCAAATCCTTCGAACGTTCCTATAGGAGAAAAATCCAATAGAGTCCTATCTGGTAATCCTGACGGCAACACAATAGGGTTGTGCCTACCCATGACATTGGCGTCGTGATCATACCAGGATGGATATAGTTCGCAATGCATTAGCATTAGCAATGACGGTTTGTGAAGAACATATCGTAAAATTCACGAACGAAATGCATTATCACTATGCAAAGAGGACCGATCATTTCAGCACAGTAACAACACTGTTCAAGTGCAGCTCTCTAAACCATTCTCACAGGTTTAGAGTAAAATATTTATTCTTATTTTTATTTCTTTAAATATTTTTTTCATACATTCTGCAGTTTCATACGATTCCAACAAATCTTAATTAACATGTCGAAAGAGCCACGTTTTAAAACTGAGTACGCAACATCGCCTATCTGAAGAGTTGCAATGGGGATCCATGGGCCAAATGTGATTGCTTTTGGAAATGAGAAAACTTCAAAAGGGCTGAGGTTCGAATCCGCTAACCCCCTTTTATAGGGTTATAGGGTTTTTATAGGGTAACAGGGCTACAGAGCCCTAGGTAAGGGAGATGAGGTGTGGTGAAAAGTCGATGTGAGCATTTCGCATCAACGGTTAAGCTGCCTGGAGAATTTTTCTGGTTTTCTCATGAACAATGCATTAGAAAAAGTATGCATCAATGCAGGTAAATTTAATTTGAAAACAAACCAAGTATCTGGAAAATTATTCCTGCAGGGCTTCCCTATAGGTATGAAATAGAAATCCAAACATCCGTTTTCTTCAAAGATTGTATTAGTGTCAGATACCAAATTATATAAAATAAATGATCATAAACGAAAGAAGGAATAACTTGAAATATTCTAATGAAGAGAAGGAAACATGCATTTTCAGGGACGATTTATGAAGCTACTAAGTAAACAAGGGACACTTATTATCATTCCGCTATGTTTCACTGCTGTTTAAAAGATTATGCATAAAATAATGAATCCAATGACCATAATAAGGAAGTAAGCAAATTTTTAATGAAAAGAAACGATTGTCTTGTAAAGCAGTAACAATTCATCCCCATTCATCTCCATTGTATTCATTTAGGAAAAATGAATACAATGGAGACTTATACGAGCATTACATATTTTACTTAAAAGATTTCAAAACATTAAGTATGGCTTATTTTGTTTTATTTAAATTCGTCATAAACAAATATTACTTTCGACAATTATTTTCTGCACGATAAATACCACAGAGAGATAAACAAAGTAAATATTTAGTAACTGATTCAAAACACTCTGTTCTAGTGAAACCGATGCTACAAAATTGTAGGTAAAGCAAAAAAAAAAAAGGGGACGTCCGTAAATGACTTTCGCAATTATCATTAGATCCTCTCAAAAGTAATATCGCTGAAAGTAACTCGAAAGGAACTAATGGTTATGTGTAGTTGAATAGCAAAAATAATCAACGTGGTTAATTAATTGATGGTCGAGTGGCTAGAGTTCTGGCTCTCGATACCACAGGGTTCGAGTTCCGGCGGTGCCATGCGTGTTTGGAGTGGTTCGGAATCCCCTTTAAACCGTAGGGTTCCGATCTCATAGGATCGTAGAGCGTTGCGGGGGTAGTGGGACTCGCATCCGTAGCCTATCTTCAAGCTGCACGTGCCCCCTGGGTAGTGCTCAATGTAGCCCTTGCTTATAGCATCAAGATGAACTGTCTCTTATTGTCAGCAGCATTAGAAAAAAATTAACTGGTAGAATTAAAATGGTAACATTTCGCGCCATCAGTTGATTAACATGGTTAATTAACTGTTAGCTTGAAATTCCATCGTTACGGAAGCCGAGAATTTTAATCGCTATCGATTTAACGTATAATAAATATTCTGGCAATCTTTTTCATTCAAAAATTCCTATTCCTTTCAGAGTGACACAAAAGGGACCGCAACCATTTCTTTTAATCATTCAATCATTTGTTGCCATCTCCTTGTCATAATTGAGAAAACAAAAAAGAAGATTTGATCGAATTTTATTGAAAAACTCTTATTTCCTCTTACTCTTACTTACATATTATTCTGTTCAGTGATAAGCAGCATTAAAATTAAATACATATTTTATTATTTTATAAGAAATTATGTCTTTCGCAGTCAGCAGAGTCTTTGAGAGCCTCTTAGGACTGAGTGAATCATAAAGGGTAATATTTTTTATCTTTTAAGATCACGGGAAAATGACCCATTTTTTACTGATAGAGTTTCATCTACTTCTACATTTCGGGGTGTTTTTTCTTTTTTTCCTTGAATACTAAATACTTCGACTGGAGGCTGTTCGCCTTAACTGTAACAACAAATAAATAGCAGATTGAACGTTATCTAGGAAGAGTTATGAAATTCAATGTGCTTCCCATCTAGCCTGTTTTGTCATCGTGCTTATCGAGAGACGAAGAAGCAGCAACGGACATTCTTATGAAGGTTTTGTGAATATTTTTCTCAAAGTAAAGCGGCTGCTCAGCACTCATGATTTCCAATTCAGCCTGAATCTGCGAATGTGCGGCATCTGGTCCCGACGAACGCATTCACTTATTTTAGAATAATGATTTCCTATGTCTAGATTTTCATACAATTAGTTAATTTCACATTCGCCTAAATTACTAAGTTAATTAAAATTACTTCATGAGTGAAATAAATAAAAATTGATAAATTACTACAAAGTTTGAATATGCTATTCAACACTATTTTTTTTGTATTTTAATTACCTACTTATTGAATGCGTACATTTTTAAAACTAGATATTTTTATAATATTTTGTATTCAATATTCTTATGATGTGGTTTTATTAATTTTGGGGGAAACCCCCAACCATACTTTTAACATTTAATTCTTAGAATTTAAAAAAATATATACATAAATTATTTTCACAACCGAGTCGGGAGCAAGATTTTTTAGCGACTCCTCCAAAACTGCCCACCTGCTGACTTCGAGTCGTCCCGAATGGGCACGAAGTCTAGGAGAAATCTCAGAAAACTTTCCCCAAGGAATCTGGGAGCGTAAAATGTAAATCTGGCGGGTAAATGCAGGGCGCGTAAAAAATTTAATTAAAAAGACTAAAAACATAAATTAAATGAATTAAATTATTTCCTTATTAACTTTCCGCATTCCAAACTCACAATCATTTTATCAGCATAATCTTGTTTGCGATAAAGCAGATCTGGAACAAAACAAAACCAAAAAACATTTTTTTTAATTGGCGTCTGTTACATATCTAGTATAAGATTGCTGTTTTCCAATGCCAGACACTTTCCAATAAGTGCATTCGTTTCTGGAACAGTAGTTATTCAATGAATTTAGCTGCAGTTCCCACTAGTTAGGATAGCTAAATACGACTCATCACATAGTTATATACTGGCCAATACATTTTTGACTTCTGAGTTGAATTTTTAATACCGACTCCTTAATTTTGTGAACTATTTTCTGTTAATAGATTTAGAAGAATGTGAGAAATAAATTGAACGACTTTTTATTGAACTCTATATATAAACAATTGTTTGCATTAACAAAGCCTTTTTTTTTTACTTTAAATATGTAGTATGGGCACACACTAAAAGATATCCTTGCACTTTTAATTTCCCTACTAAAACTACATATATCCTATAAAAATAACCTTACTACATTACTGGCCATTAAAATTGCTACACCAAGAAGAAATGCAGATAACAAAATGATATTTAATGGACAAATATATTATACTGGAAATAACAAGTGATGAAATTCTTAAGTAATTTGGGTGCATAGATTCTCAGAAATCAGTACCAATAACAACCACTTCTGGCAGTAATAACAACAGTTATACGCCTGGGCATTGAGTCAAACAGAGATTGGATGGCATGTACAAGTACGGATGTCCATGCAGCTTCAACACTATGCCACAGCTCATCAACCGTAGTGACCGGTGTATCGTCGCTCGGCAAACCATGGACCGACGTTTTTTATTGGAGAGATCTGGTGAACGTGCAGGCCAGGGCAACAGCCGAACATTTTTACCGGTACAATACCGGCAACCTGTGGTCGGGCATTATCCTGCTGAAACGTAAGGTTTCGCAGGGCTCGAATAAAGGATAGAGCCACGGGTCGTAACACGCCAGAAATGTAAGGTGCACTGTTCAAAGTGCCTTCTATGCGAACAAGAAGTGACTGAGACGTGTATCCAATAGCACCCCTTACCATCACGCTAGGTGATGAGCCAGTATGACGATGACGAATGCACGCTGCCAGTGTGCGTTCACCCCCGATGCTGCCAAACACGGATGCGACCATCTTGATGCTGTAAACAGAACCTGGATTCCTCTGAAAAAATGGCGTCTCCCCATTCATGCGCCCAGGTTCGTCGTTAATCCCACCATTGAAAACGCTTCTGTCATTGTCTGTGACTCAGCGCCAAAGGGTAGCCGCAGCTATGGTCTCCGAGCTGAGAGTCCATGCTGCTGCAAACGTCGTTGAACTGTTCGTGCAGACACTTGTTGTCTTGCAAACGACCCCAATTCTTGACTCAGGGCTCGTCACGTGATAGCACGATCCATTAGGTCCATGCGGGTAACATGCCTGTCTTCTCGGCTGCTAGTGATAGGGACCCGTTGAGATCCAGCATGGCGTTCCGTATTACCATCCTGAACCCGTCGATTCCATATTCTGCTAACAGTCATTGGATCTCGACCAACGCGAGCAGCAATACTGCGATGCAATAAACCGCAACCTCGGTACGCTACAATTCGACCTTTATCAAAGCCAGAAACGTGCTGGTACGCATTTCTGCTTCTTACACGAGGCATCACAACAAATTTTCACCAGGCAACAACGTTCAAAAGCAATTTGTGTATGGGAAACCAGCTGAACAATTTCCTCATTTAAAAGATTCCTCATTCAAAGATTGTAGGTGTCGCTACCGGCGCCAGCTTTGTTTGAATGCGCTGAAAAGCTAATCATTGCATATCACAGCACCTTCCTCCTGTCTTTTAAATTTCACGTCTGCAGTATGTCGCCTTCTTGGTGTGGCAATTTGAATGACCAGTAGTGCAAATAAACAAGTATTAAGACAAATGAAAGAAAATTGTATCTTTTAATTGCAAAGATACTAAAATTGTATATTTTAATTACACAGATGCTAAAATTGCAATACATTAAATATTTTTCTCCAAAAATTGGAAAACTTCTATATATATTCTTTTATTATTATTATTATTATTTATTTTTTTTTTTTTTTTGTAAATCCAAGACAGGGTGTTTTTTTTTTTTTTTTTTTTTTAAATAATTTTTGTGAATCTCAGAATGCCGAGAAAAGTTTCTCATCGCCTTTTTAACATTTCATTTCAGCATTCCTTCCCGTAATGTTGGAAAAATAAAAAGCGTTTTTATAAAAGATTCCGGCTTTCATATCGACTTTGAGTCCCGACTTCTTCAAAAACGCTCGACTCCCTATCGTGGTTCAATATTAAATTTATCACATTATTTGCAAATCTATTGCGTTAGTGTCAGTAGGCTATTAAATGATCATGCAGATTAGAGTGGAGATGCTGAGGATGATTTATTCAACACTTAATACAGTAACTGGAAGAAAACCTTACTCACCTACACAGGAAAAAAAAAAAAAAGTAGAAACAAATGGGGGAAGCAACTAATAATACTAATAAAACATAAGGAGCACCCATTCCCCAGCAGCTCTGCTACTAACATGTCCACAGTGACTTTCCTCTATGTTCCGATGGGTGTGAAGCCAACCAATACATCAGCTTATTTGCGCAATGAAGGATCTGCATGATGCCCAATTGTAACGAACGAAATAAAAGTTTCAGTTGAAATATCCCAACAGTGAAGAAACTGTCACTTTCGACTTGCGAGTCCCAGCCTGAAACGGCATCGTATTCACAAGGTTACTTCAGCACCACTAGCTATGGCAGCTAAAATACCACGAGCTGTAGAGTTAAATATAAAACAAATAGTACAAAGCTGGTGCAAATTAAATAAAATTTAAAAAACACCCCCTTCCAGCGGACCAAAAAAGAAATGCCGGCTGACAAATGCATTCGCTCCTCTACTTCCCAGTGACTGAGTGGGTGATTATTTTCCCCGCTTAAAATTAGGCTCTAATTCGTAGGGGAGAGCGCCCCGCCCAATTAGCGGTGAGAAAAGGCAGCCGCGCGGATGGTGGAAGAAGTCTGCTTAATGAAATTCCGAATGAAAAATAATCTCCTTCGTCTTCGGATGAGGGTTTCCTGAACTTTTTTGTTCCCGTCACCATTTTGCTCGTAAAAACATTTGCCAGCCGACACAAAAGGCCGCCGCATTCCTATTATTAGTTTTAAATACATTGATCCCACAGAAGAACATTTCCATTGAAATATGTACATAAAATAGGGTTTAGTTCGTCGCTCTACCGTCATTTTGTGCAAGCGAAGGCTAAACAGGCCGCGACCTACGGATTAAAGTCATGAAATAAGGAGAGTCTTGCCCAAAGAAGCGAAAAGCAATCGAATAAGAAGCATCGATTACCGTACTGATCACGGCAGTTATTGCTTTTGGGTCCTGTCACTGTCGGAGCATTCGTAAAAAACTTGTAAGAAATTAAAAGGTTAAATTAATTAGTAACCTTTTTTTTACCATAGACAGAGATATACGTAAATAATAAACCAGGTTAAGTAAATGTCATAAATTTCTTATCAAATAACTGGTAAAAAAATGAATGATTCACTCTTCTGCTGTCACTGTGGTAAAGTATTCATAAAAGTGTAGTTATTTATGTTTTTTAACATCTTTGCTTCCCATTTCAACAAAAGAGACATGTGGGTTGTTGTCTTTGAATGTTGGGCACATGGACCCAAAGCCGCGAGACCAGAAAATATGACGAGATAAACTAATGGTTCTCTCTCCGAGTGTCTTAGTCTGACCGCGGGAAACAAGTCTCTCGCTTGAAGTGACAGCTAGTCGAAAGCAAATCCCTTCGATGTGTGGGAAAACCGACTGTGGCTGGAGGATAGAGCCAGTTGACTCACTCCGAGAGTTCTGTCCACACTGAGATAAACCGATTCATGTTTGGTTCGCAATAATTACTTGCTTGTCGCGTTCTTTCCTCTAGACGCGGCTGAAGATCACTCACCACAAGCAGATTCAGAGTTGTCCATGGTGCACCACGGATAAAGATTCATGTGATAGTCCATTCATGATGATGGTCCATGTGGAGTCCATTAAAAGGATTAAAAGTCTATGTGTCATCAACCAATGGAATATTGCATTCGTATGTACCATCACCGATTGGACTGCCTTCATATTGCACTGTATGATTACAGCATTTGTGGTGTGTCATCACCCTTTGGAGTAAATACTCACAAGAGTTTATTGGTAGTTTACTGTTTACCCTGGTGCCCGAAGGCAGGACACAACGGCCAATAGCTGTGTGGTGCCCATCTCCAGAAAAGGAAGCTTTCAGTTCAGCTTTGATTATTTCATTTCGTCCCCGGAGTTTGGAAACGAAAAATGTGCCCACACCATGATTGTTTTACTTCAAAATCAAGATAAATACATTCGAACTTTTTATTGTGAAGATATATTTGCAGAAGTGTAGCACAGGAAATTGGACTAGTAGTCGAATCCGTCAGTTACATAGAATAGCCATAAAATAGAGCGCGTCCCCCTATTCTGAAGGAACAGAAAGTTGGGGGCAACATCTCTTGTCCTTTCCGTGCTAGAGTTGGCACTGAATCGCCGCTCGGCTTCTCTTCTCTGCTCTCATTTATTTAGAAAGCATAAAACACGTTACGAAGGGATTCTGAACATTCCGAGAAATTCTATTTCTCGAATCATACGCTTATTTAACTATGTAAAAAGATAAGTGCATTCCAGAAATCATCATTTGTATGAAATAAAATGAAACTTTACAAAAGTTCATATATATATATATATATATAATATATATTATATATTCTGCTATGTATAATATATATATATACATTTGGGAGAGGTAATAGAATATAAATGATAAATATGTAGAAAAATTAAATTTACAGCAAAAATAATAATAATAATAAATAAATAAACCCATTTCTTTTGAAAATCGTTGTGTGATAGAAGACTTTTTCCTCCTTTCTCGCCAACAGCGTGCAGTAGTCATGGCCAAAAGTAAAGCTGTTGGCAAAAATCACCAAGCTGTCATAGCAAGAGTCAGTAGTAAAATAAAAGTAAACAAATAATATAAAAAAAAAAAATTTTTTTAAGTGAATTCCTACTTTTTGTCACTCTATTGCAGGAAAGTCCTTACAAATAAAGTTGTAATTTTCCTCTAACATCTGACGCCATCTATTATTAGATACATGCAATTTAAATCTAAAAAACTAAAATTAATTAATTAAATTTAATTACTGAATTAATATTTGAAAACTGTATTCACATCGATGTCATCCACTACAAGTTAAAAAATGTATTTGAACTCGAGTGGATGAATAAAAAGTGTTTTATGAATGATTGGAAATTTGAACAAGATATATATAGGGAGAGTGTGAGCTAATAGAAAGAATTGAAAAAATTGCAAAAGTGAGAGCCACGTGAGGATCATGTTTGCCCTAAACTGGAAGTGACCTTTGAGCGCTCTATTATATTACTACTCTATCGTCCGACAGAGTTTCATCGAGACAGAATGCAATGAAGTCGTTTTAGATTCGATTTACTAAAGAATAAAAAAAAAAAGAACTTTGAAAATGCCAAAGTAAACTTTTATTAAGTTTAAAACTGATATGACTTGGAAAATTCTTCTGCAAATGTGTTCACCCTCGCAAAAATCTTTGTTTTCTCTTTTCTTAGCCATTTGCGTTTGCATGTTTAAAAGCGCTCATTCTGTACTTCGAAACAAGCTCCCGAGATATTTAAATAATTCATTTATTTTGATTGTCATGTGAATTAATTATGTTAAAGCGTTTCTTTAAAATGTACGATCTATTAAAACAAGAATGTTTTAAGCATTGAGAAAAAGGCAAGTATTATCTTTTTTTTTTTTTTTGTATACAGTTATGCATTATTTTATTTTAATAAAAACAGCTGTCAGTTTAGTGAATGGCATATCTAATTATTCGTACAGGAAACATTTGATATGAAGGTTGCAAAATTTATAATTATTTTTTATTGTAAAATAAAGGAGATTTTTCAAATATTGATTTTCCCGGACTAGTGTTATTCAACATCAGAATAATATTTTTGAAAAATTTTCGAATAATCTTTTGACAATTCTGAGTTGTCTTGAGCCACTGAGGTATAAAAGCGCTCAAAACTAATCATCCACACTGAAGCAATTTCACTAATGAATTTAACTTCCGACGGAAATTTTCCCTTGGTCACTTTTTTTTTTTTTGGTTACTGCCTTTTGTCATCTTTTTTGATTTCCCACAAACATTTTGTTAAAATTTAACGAATAGCAATTTAAATAATAGGCATTAAGTCAGAGAATATAATTTTAAAATGCACATTGAACATTTATGCTATAATTAAAAATTATGGTAAGATGACTTCTACAATCATGGCAGATGGCTGACACTTAGGCGTGAAAGTTTGCTTTATAATTTCATTATCTCCTGACATTTCCGCTATTATTTAAATTATATCTAAATATTTGACATCTGAAAAAACAATAAATCTTGTATTCCACTAATGTATGTAAGAATAATCCACTAACGAGTGATAAAGAAAAGAACATTTAAGGTAACTGCTCCGAATTTGAATGTTGAATGAGGGAAAATTTAGAAAACTTCCACCAAGTAACCTTATGAATCCGAGATGCTGCCCAATCTTTGCCATAACCACCCCCGAGTAGTCTCGTTTTTGAAATCAGTTGGCCACAAGTCTGGGCATGCACAAACATTTAAAGAACGTTTTACTGCATAAAAATTCGGTTTTAACGAAAATAACAATCAGAAAGTGGGTGCAATACCTTACCATGGTTGAGGCTTAACAATAATTCCAAATATAATATGAATCAATGACTTTAATACAATTCAGTACGCGTGAAAGGAGACGCAAAGAATCTCATTCCTCATTTTCGTTTTCTAATTACCATTACTGTTGTTTACCGCGTATAATACAAAGGTCAATACGCCTAAAAAATGCTTTTGATTGGAAAAGCTTTTCCTTCTTTTTATGCTATTCATTACCGATGATATATCCTTTAATATTCATAATTTACATAATGCATTCACCACAATAATGCACACAATTACTTTAACGGCAGAATTCTGTCTTCTGAAATTTGCTTTATTCTGTTGGCAAATAGCAGTGTTTTGACATGGGAACAGTACTTCATCATCAGCAATGCAGATAGATTGAAAAGTTCTCACCTATTTTGAAAGACAAATATTCTAAAAAAAATTAACAAAAGACACAGCATTTTTGGTTTGCAGTTTTTGAGAAGCAATACGTA